>JACDJE010000642.1:189866-230882 GCA_016647715.1 Pavo muticus | reverse complement strand
GTGGAGGAGAGAAGGAAAAGGCACCTACAGAAGATGTACCTGAAATGAAATTATCTGTGGTGCCTTGCTTTTTTAAAAAAAAAATTCTAAGCTAGTTTGTGTGATTGATATATCAAAATAGCATTGTTTTTACCTTAGATTTTTCTTTCATTGCCTGGTGTTTTTGTATGTGTGCGTTTGCGAGAGAGTGTGAGGTTTTTTTGTCAAGAAAACATAGCTAGACGTTTTATTTAAAACTGTATTGAGTTATATTAATATGAAAGTAAACCTTATTTATCCTTCTGGTTCTAATAAAAAATGTAATAATAGAAGATGAACCTGTATTAATTTCTTCAACAGCACTGACAGCTACCATTGTTAAAAAATGTGAGCTCTTAAGAAAAAATGTGTTATTTTAACTTTTAGATGGCATGCTTTGAAAATTGGAAGTGGTTGGAAATTATACTCAATTTTGCTTCAGTTCCTTTTTTTCTGCCAATATTTCCAAATGTAAGATTTCTTTTGTGAGTCTTTTTAAGAAGCTTTATTGCCAAGAACGTTACCATCACATTGAAGTTTGTTTGCCTTGTGCTGTTGTTGTATGTTAATTATTTGGACTGTTTTGATCAGTAGAAGTTATGGAGACTACTTGTCTTAAATGTAAAAACATTCAGTTTAAAAACATTTAGCCTTAAGGCATTTCTTTCCTTTTGTTTTTTTTTCTCCACAGATACTACAACATATTCCACTGAGCGATCTGAGCACTTTAAGCCATGCAAAGACAAGGATCTTGCATACTGTCTCAATGAAGGGGAATGCTTTGTGATTGAAACCTTAACAGGATCACATAAACACTGCCGGTAAGTCATTTGCTAAGTCATTTATTTAAAGAAATAAAATGTATAATGATATTCTGAGGAGACAGCACTGGAAGAGAATGTAAGGATTTAGTCTTAGAATGTTATAAACATGAAGCAATAGAATTTGCTTTTGATTGCCTCCCTCACCATTGTGGTGGGTTTTTTGTTGTTTTATTTTTTTTTCTACTGTGTAGTATTTATAGATTAAAAAAAAAGTGTCATAAAAAAACAAGAGTTGAATTACTTTTATAGATACAAATAGTACTTGGTGTTCTGTTGATGTAAGCAAGTTAGAAGTATTGTTGTTTTTTTCAACATAGAATAGTCTCGTGTTCCTCTAAATACCAGAAGTGTCTTTTACTTTGGGTACTCAAAGTTACTCAAGGTAATAATTGCTGTATGCACAGCTGTTTTCTTTTAGAGATGGAAAGAGTTGTTCAATCCATAGTTTTTAAGAATTTGGGTTTCGTAGGTTAAATTATGTAAAGATAAAATGGACTGTGATGGCTGTCGGAACCTGATGGGTAGCTGTTCAGCAGTTTTTCGCTGATGAGCTTATATTAATGTCTATAAGATTATTGAATGTGTGTTTGAGTATCAGAAATGAAAACTGGATTGCCAAATACCGTTTCCCTAGATCAAGTGGACGGTAAAACTGACTGGTTTACAGAAGGTTGGGTTTTTTTAATGTTTCTTAAAGATAAGAAAAAAGCATTAGAACTATTAAAACAATCATTTAAGTAAAAGTGATCCAAGATGAAATCCTGTATTTGTGATAGTTTATTCTACTTTTAAGTTACAGTATTTGACATGCAACTGATGCATTTAAATGTATGCCTGAATTCCAAGCTGGCGGTCCTAATACAGTATGTGTGTGTATGACATAAATAATATGAAGTACCTAAAATGCTCAGAAGCTTTACTGAATCATTTTGGACCTAAGCAGAAGGTTGGTCAGGTAGAAGAGAATCACAAAATCATTTGCACCTAGTATGAAAGATTGATGCATGTCTGCTGACAGACAAAAAGATTATTTCTAAGAATTTATTTTTTAATTCTGTTCTGTTTTTCTCATTCAGTTGTATATGCTTCAGTGGTGATTTCCCCTCTTCATTTTCTGTTTTATTATGCCATGTTAATTTAATTAATATGTGTCTTTAATTATGGAGAAATGATGACTTTTCAACTTTCATCATAAAAGTTTACAGGTATTGTTTTTTCAAAGCAGCTGCGTGTTTTTCCTCCTTATAAGTGTCATGAACTATGAACAAGTAAATTACACCACTCAAATGTTAATGTTTTTAAATGAAAATGCAAATTGGACAATCCAATATATATATTTATGTGACCAGGAAGTAATGAATATAAGAATTCATTAGTCTGATAAACTCATTAAGTAATTTTTGTGCACTAGGTAGTTTTTAGTAATCTCTATGGATTAGGCTGTCATATCTGCAAGACTATGTTTCATAAAATATATATCTTATTCTTGTTTGACTTTGAAGCTTTTTTTTCCATTGTTTGCCTTTGCCAAATAGTTGTTAATTTGCTGTGATTCTAATGCTGCATTCTGACTAATGGCTAGAGGCTTTCCCTCTGGGCTTTTCCCCTTAAGTAGGCTAGAATGCTGAGTTTTTGTTCTCTCCAATGGAGTGAAACTATTCATCATCTTCTTGTGTGTTATTTTTCCATAGGGAAATACAGGTATCCTCTGTGAATTTGTTAGCTCTGGTGTGTTGCAGATTTGCATTGCTTCTACAACTTTCCAACACTGGTGCAATCTCTGAGAATTAAACATCTGATTATTACAGAGGATACTTTGAAGCATCCAACATGAAAAGATATGGAAATAAAAATTGGTATAGCAAAATAGGACACATCTTAAATTTTAAAAGGTGGTTAAATGGTTATTATGCTTTTCTTAAAGGTGTGTGAACATGTGAACAGCTTGACTGAAATCTCTTTTATCGTACTGATATGTATGTCACTCATCACTTTTAGATAAATTTATTTAGAGTCAGATTTTCATGATGTTCAGTTTGTAGATAAAACAATTTAATTTGACCTTCAAATCCTGTATCTAGCTCAGTAGCAGACTATCTCTCAGAACTGGGGCTGTAGTGAGCAGGATACAGGGTTTTCTACCTACAGTTTAGAACTGTGCTCTGAAATAGCAGCTGGAGTGTGCTCATACAGAAAAAATAGATTGTTAATTACTGGATTTGTCCTCAAGCTACAGGGGAAAAAAAAATAGTAATTTTCCCTGAGAATGAAAGGGTTATGGAATTCCCTTTGCAATTAAAAGCATCATTTGAATACAGAATTATGAAGACTTAAAGTGTGAAATGATACTTTGTTCTTAAAATCAAGTGGCATTGTATATTCTCGTTAAGAGTTTGATTTTTGCATCTGTTCTGGGAAAGTGCACCAATTCACTGAAAAGGGAATGCCATGTGGAGCAGCTGCAGGCATAAGACCTTGATGTAGCAAAAAACTTGAGTTGTGTTGAAAGAGTATTAGTAGACAATGTGTTTAAGCAGCTGTACAGTCATTCCTGTGTGTGTCTGTATAAGCACACGTGTGAATTATTGTTAAAGCAAATGCAGTTTGACTGGGGATGTAAAATGGCAGCTGGGTAGCAAAGGAGATATTCTGGGTGCTCCTTGTGCTGTTTTAAATGTGTGACTCGAGTATTTATTTCTGTGAATGGTTTAACACAAGTAAGTTTTAAGGATAGTGTGGGTCAACAGTAGGCAGGCTGGATATTTAACTTCTCTATATGTTGAAATTTCTTTCTTGTTGCCTTCTTAATAATTTAAATGGATGGTGAGGATGTTTATTGTGGCTATTTACGCACACGCGCTTATGTCAAGCAGACTATCAATGCCTACATACAGGGATTTAACTGGATATTACATAAATCTGTCTTTACCAGAAGAAACAAAAATTCTATATAATTTTATTTCTAAGACTCTCTCTTTTGCTTCATGTTTTTTAATTTTTTTCCCTCTTGTTCCTGAGTTAAGCCTTCTACCATTTTGTGTCTCTTCATTCCTTTCTGATTACCCATCAGATAATGGTAGTAATGGTTCCCATTGGAAATAAATTCATGGATGAATGATTGGCTGTAAGTTTTGAGGGGGGAAGCGGAAGGCACTGTTAAATATTTCTTTCAAAAGAATCCACTAGGACTACTGTGTATGCAGTGGAAATCTAGGAGTGGCAATGAACTCTAATGTACTCTTTATATGTTTGAGCATGTTGAATGAGAGATACTCCTTTTGCTCTTGTTGCTCATGAAGAAAGCAGTGTACAACTTAAGTATGTTTTCCAATGGCATTTCAAAGAATAGATTCACAAATATACAGAAAACATCGTTCCTAATTGATGAGAATATGGCAGATTGTAGCTATAGAAGTTTTCTGATTCTGTGAGATATTTTACTTTCATTGCATTGATCTGATTCTGAACTTGGTGATCTTACTCAACTTTATACACAAATATTTCCATTTTGCTCTTAATTGGTGGAAAGAGTGATTCTGTCATTGCTCAATTATGTTGAAAATGTGTTTTGAGACCCAAAGGATTAAATTCTACCTTAATGAAAGTTCAATTCAGAGAATGTTTATACATTTAGCTATTGTTAGTCTTTCACATGGCAGTGGCTGTAATCCAGGTGCAGCACTAGTTGTCAGTGCAAGCAGCAGGAGAAAGGTATCAAGCAGGCCATAATTGGAACAGCAGGGAATACGCTATGTGCACTTAACCATAAGTTAAAAATCTGAAATGATAAAATTATTTGCTTCAGTTCAATGCCTCCTCCTCTAGATTTCTGCAGCCTGATATAGCTGTTTAATAAAAAAAAGTTACCTTCTTTTGTGTTCACTCTGTCTTTCTTTATGCGCAGCAACCTTTCTCAGAACACTTCTGTAAGTAAAGCAAAAGCAGAAAGTAACTCACTATTGAATGGCAGCAAATAAGGCATTTTATTGATGTCACAATATTACAAGGCTAGTTTAATAAAAAATAATCTGTTGCATCAAGCTGACTATGTGAAGGACAACTACAATAGTGTAAGGGAGGTAGAAATACAACTTAGTACGCATTACGTGTCAAGGGCAATCAACAGACTCTAACAGACATCTTGTGAAAATTATTGGCTTATGAGCACATCTAGATTATATTTGTGCAGTCGCAAACTTTAACTGGAAACGCTGCAATTTTTACTTGTTTACTTCAGGAAAGCTGAGGTGAACTTGAAATAGTACATTAGGTGCTATTAAGCAACTACATTTTGTGTAGGTATCGCATTACATTACTGTTGCGTCACTTGCTTATGCAGCAGCACTGTTAAAACTCTTGGTTGTCTTTAGCAGTGCAGTTGTTTCTGTTAGCTCAAGTGAAACATTCTCTGTGCCCGATGCCTCATGGATGTGATACTTCCCAAAGCTCAGGCCTGTGAGATGTCAGGAGGCAGAACCTCTTGCCAAAAAGTCTTTCACGTTGTCTGTGCATCCCAGGGGCTCAGGTGCATTGATATAGTTCAGACTTCGGTAGTGAAAAGCAAATGAGTTCATGCCTGTATTTCTTTATAATTTCAGATTTGTTCTTAATATTATTTAAGTGCTTTTCCTCATAGGAATACCTCATGCTTTTCTGGTCTAGTTTTAAATATTTGTTTTCCTTCAATAAGAATAATAAAAACTCACTAGTGCACTAATGGTGCACTCTTTCTCAAGCTCCTTCTCCTTGAAAATTAGGACTATGGTTTGTGTGCTGCTATGTACCTCTTTTATTCTTTTAAATTTTCTTAGATATGAACCGTGAAGAAGTCTGGTATCTAAACCTGAGAATGAAATGATTGGTGTAAACCCAAGAGATCTGTGGAATCCTTACTTGTTTCCTGGAATACTTTTTTGTCATTACCCAGTCTCATATGGTTTTTACCACTTGATCTGAAATAGTAATTGACATGTAAAATTTGAGCTTGCTAAATTAGAACTAGTTAGTCAGGATTCAAGCGTTACAAAAATAAGCAAATAAAAAGCTCAAGAATTTGTTAACATCCTTCCCTGGTGAAATAGTACAAGAACATATGTGATAGACAAACTAAATACAGTTGCATTCAACAACACCTGATTCATGCTTTCATAATTGAATATTCAGAAGATAGAGGCTCTCGAGAAAGCTTCTTGTCAAAGTACTATAATTATTGATTAATTTTAACAACCTCAACACTCCATTATAGTGCTTTTTATTTACAAATTTTCCTCTAGATTATTGCTTCTGACAGTGCTTACCTTCTTCAATCTCCTGTAACTTGTGCTGCAGAAATTACTTCCATCTTGAAATATATTTGCAAATTGAAGTCTTAAGAAGTTGAATCACTTTGAAATACCTGAAAGGCTCAGTGTTTTAATGCTGCTATAAAATTATTAGTCCATTTTGTCCTGTTTGGAAAGTTTCTTCAAATTAATATTCTTTATGAAATGGAGGAAGAAAGAAGAAATACTTTTTAACTTACGTCAGCAAAGAGGAATGAAAAACTGGAATACCTTTTTCATTCCCAAAATACAAAACAATGGATGTAAATGCATTTTCAGTTATCAGAAACGATGGGAAATTAAAGATAATGGCTGAGCATAACCCCTGCCTGTTCTTCTTTTTGTTGCTCTTTTTTTAAAGTCACATGTTCCTAATTCTCAGATAATAACTATCAGGCTTTGTCAATTATTTAAGCATTGGCAGTTCCCAAGAAGTAGTTTCTATTAGAACTATTAGCAGTAGAAGTGAAAGAAAAGATATTTCTATGAACTTAGAGTAAGCTTCTCACTTTGTGAAGCTGTGGAAAATGAAGAGACCTGATTCAACCCCCTTTGAATTTGGCAAGACCCCTTCAGTAGGTTAAAGGAAGTGCTGATCTATAACCTTGAATTTTGATAGATAGAAGTGAAAAATGGAGTTGCTGCCAGTTCAGCAGCTGAGCCAGCTTTGTCTTGTGGCTGCTAATAATTCTTGGTTCTCTTGATTTGGCAACAAGGTGGGAGACTGTAGAAACAATGCTGCAGTAGCATATAAAGGCCTCATTATCAAGCACACTTAATACTGATAGAACTTTAATTATTATCACTGTGTTTGTTTGTGCTTACATGTTTTTGAAAATATATCTTGTGCCACTAACCAATAGTGACATCTAGATTGTACAGCCCATCTCCAATGGCAGAGATTACTCAAGTCCGTTATGTTTAAAGCACAAAATTCCTTGAAGAAAGTTCATTTGTAAATGTAAGAGACTGTCTGGACTGCCTCTTTTTTTTTTAATTTAAAGGAAAATGAACTTATGTGACGTAGAGATGGCTATTATTCAGTGCATGCTGTCTGAAACATGAAATACAAAATGGAGAGGTAAACTCTGAAAATTGCAAAAATTCAAACAAATGGTAAAAGCCTTCCCCTGCAAGGGAATATTTCATCACTTTATTAGAATTGTTGGTTATCTCCCCACCCGTTCCCCCCTTGCTTTTCTAACCCTGTAAATGGAAAGAGGAATGCATAGCTTCCATACCATGTACAAAAAAAAACATTTGTTGAAAAGAAAACCTTAAAAATTTGGATGTAAATATCATTGGCATATATTGGATCTGTCTTGAATTTAAAATATGTGGATATTCTGCCATCAAACCCTGCTTCTAAATTAAATTGGAAATGAATTAGGGTTGTGGTATTGTTCCTATACTTCCCTAAGGCAGGAAGGAATTTCTTTAGTGCCTAATGCAGAAATCTGAAATCTCTCATTTAAATTCTCATCCTTGCCAGTGTCTTAAATACAAGGGAAGCAATAGCATTTCCAAACTAATGCTTTCTGCACACATTTTTCTGGAAGGTCTGCTGGAAAAAATCTTACTGGGAGAACAAATAAGCCCTGTACAATTAATTGAGTTATTTAAATAGAAACAAGTATCAACAGTATCAAAATGCTATCTACCAAAAATGTAATCCATCAGTACTCCGGCTTAATCTAGCTGAGAAGAACATACAAAAACACCCCTATCTGCCATAATTCTCTCTGCAAAGAAAACTCTTCTTACTACCTAGATAGGAATGGGAGAAGTGAGGCAAAATTGTGCGAGTTTTGTACTGTTACAGAGGTTGAGGTATGTAGAGTAGACGTGAGGTAAATGTAAATTAAGTGTTGCATGTAAGTTATGGTAAAGAGGTAAATATTCTGATTCATGTACTTTACCCATTACTGGTATTGTAGTGAATTGGTCATTTGAATTTGAAAATAAAATGCCTTGGAATCGATACAGTGTAGGCAGGGGTGAACTCTTCCTGCAGTCTGGAAGTGGTATCTACTAAGAAACAGTATATTCAGAGGTATCTCCAAAAGCTAGTAATGAGAAATATTTTTTTATGCTCTGTTTTTGCATTCTGCCACTTTGTTAGATAGCAAACAAAAGATTTTACAGTAATTACACAATTCAAGTAAGCTAGTGTCAAGCCGTGGGTAATAACTTCAGTCTTACTTGAATCAGTATACAAATTTGAGGTCAAACACCTGGCTGCTTGAGATGTCTGTGGTGTGCCATTATAGTCTTGTTAGCTAAATTATTAAAATAGGAAGCATATCTGATGATGTGAAGCAAAATACAGACTTTATCTCTGCAATTTTTTCCAGAGGTCAAGCCCCTGCTATGGATGACAGAGAGTAGATGAAAACGTGGTTCAAAAAATTCAGCTAAAAATCTTTTGCCTGTTTTGCGATCTGGATTATTATGTTGGACCTCATTGGTGTGTATTTTCAGTAAACAGGAAAGAATTTGGGGCTGTCTGCAAGCTCAGTGAGAAATCAAAGAGGAGAAAGTGTCACTGCCTTCCAGCACTGTTTCTGTTTGCACTTCGAAAGCTGCAACTCATGGAATCAGTACAGATATTTTCGAGTTGGAAATAACTGTCTGTAAATTTCTTCACAATTTGTACAACTGGGATTTTGGTCATCCAAAGTATTGGACAGCCTTTAGATTATTTTTCTTGCTGTTCATAGTGTCCTATGTGCGATAATTCAGGCTTGTGATATCACTTAGTGACACTGCTATAATGGACAACAGAGAGATCTGAGAAGTATAGCTCCTTCAAAACTATAAAGGGATATTATTGAAATAAAGAAGGAACACATGTAATTGTATTTTTTCCCTTAATGCCTGATGCTGTTTGATCAGGTTCAATTCACAAACAACAAAAGCATGCAGATCAACTTTCTTCAGAAACTTTTCAATTATCTTTCAGATCATAGAATCATGGACTGGCCTGGGTTGAAAGGGACCACAATGCTCATCTAGTTTCAACCCCCCTGCTATGTGCAGGGTCGCCAACCACCAGACCAGGCTACCTAGAACCACATCCAGCCTGGCCTTGAATGCCTCCAGGGATGGGGCATCCACAACCTCCTTGGGCAACCTGTTCCAGTGCATCACCACCCTGTGTGTGAAAAACTTCCTCCTAATATCTAACCTAAACCTCCCCTGTCTCAGTTTAAAACCATTCCCCCTTGTCCTATCACTATCCACCCTTGTAAATAGTTGTACCTTCTCCTGTTTATACGCTCTCTTCAAATATTGGAAGGAGTAAAAGAATAAAGAATATATAAGATGTAAGTGTCTGGTATAGTCCAGGGCAGAAATTTGTAAAGAACATAACATATATATTGGCCTGGTAGGCACTTCTAACGTATGAAATGAGGTATGTAAAGGCTTTTGCATCTTGAGAGAAACATGACATAAAATACAAGATATTGCAGAAAACTATCTTCTGGTGGGTGATACTTAGTGTTATGGATGTTGGAAAAGGAAGATTAGTGTCAAGCCTTGGTATGATTGCACATATGATGATCTTGTAGTTTATACCTCACCATATAATTATTGGAATAGGGAAGAGAATGACTTCTAAATGGAGTTTGTAGTTATCTGGAGCTAAGATTCTGTTCACCTCTGAAAGTTGAACATTAATAACTGGTCTTCCGTGTACTTATTTTTATCCTAGACAGATTTCAGTAGGAATACTAGAGCTGAATGATAGCTGAAATTTCCATTACACATCATATTAAAATATGTTTTGGATGATTAGTGTGAACAAACTGGTAAATGCTACACCTGCCTGCATTTTAATTTCCCAGCACTTCTCTGCTCTGCTCAGTCATGGTAATCTCAGTTATAAATTCCTTGTGCATAATAGATTAGATGTAGCCATTCAGTCTTTCCTTGTCTCTTTGTATTCTTAATTTCTCACACAAACAGTTGCCAGGATAATTAGACTTAAATTGATCGCCTGGAAAACCAGAAAGTGGATATTAAAGCTGTCCAACATGAAGGCAAATTTTTAGTAGTGTTTTTAGGGGCATAGGGACATTGAGTGAACATAATGCAGAAACTTTGTACTTTGAATTGTAGAAAATACCATAACTAAGAACATATTCCGCATACTTAGTCCTTGATTTTGGAGGATGGAATCAGATGTTTTTTAATTATCTAGCTCTGTTTCATTTCTCTGCAAGTTCTTTCTACCATGTTGTGTTTTTTTTCCCTCCGCTTATTATTTTAAAAGCTAAAATGGACCTGTGGGAAATTGAGAAGTGGAAGGTTGTGATCTTATCCTCTTTCAACTAAAAAACAAACAAACAAAAAGAAAACCAACCCAAAACACAAACAAAAAAACCCACAAAGCTCTTTGTTTCTTTCAATTTTTAAGCCATAGCAATGCTCTAGTAGAAAGGAATACTAAAAGGAAAAGAAGTACGAACCAATCTAAGTATTTGTTTATGATATAAAATTGATTTCTGGTTTGCCAAGATTTGTATGTCTTGTAGACCTAGTTCTTTGAGGAAGAAGTTGCACATTACTACTGACTAATGGAAAAATGACCAGATGTACTAAAGATTTTTGCTGTCTTTAAGGCTCATCTGAGTGGGATGGATCCCTTTTCTTCCATCTCAGACTTTTTCAGAACCCAAATATAGGCTCCTATTTTATTATGGGCATACTGAAAATCATGGATCTTGATGCTGTGATACATTGTTAATGTCCATGTGCATTAAAACCAAGGAAGAACTGAGGGATTTTGAAGACGAGCGATAAGAGAGAGATTATATAGTAGACATTGTATTTCTTCTAAGCATCTTTGGTGTTAAAATTGTAGATTTAGTATTAATAAGGGGAATACCATACTATTACAACCGCTTCGTTTACAGTAAACTGATGGCATAAATAAAAATGCAATCTGTGTAACGCATATCAGAGGAATAAAAACAACCAAATCTGTCTCTTACGATGTAAATTTGCTATACCTTACCATTATTAGTTGTATTTTTTCCTCTAGATATCTAATAGTGTCATAGAAAACTAGACTCAAAGGATCTGGAGGTGTCATAGGTGTGACTTTGAGGGAGGTAACTTCTGACAGATGCTTGTCTGACCTGCTCTCAAAGACTGCATATTTTATAATGCTCCTAGGCAATACATTTTAGTTATCTTTTGGCTTTCCATGGGAAGGATTTTTTAATATTTTGTTTTGAATTTTCTTTAACATACTGCTTGTGGTTTATGAATATTCTGTGTTAGGTAATGTACTGTGCTTTGCAACTGAGCAAGTTAAAATAAAAAATTACAAGCAGGTCAGTGTTTATGAAAGCTTAAGTGTTGTCAGAAAATCCTTGTGCTATGAGGTCATTAATTCGTCTGCTGTAAAGTACTGTAAGTTTCAACAGCTCTAATTCTGAATAGAACCATAATATTTTATTTAACATGTATGTTTTAATAGCCTGTGGAGTATAACAAGCAAATTAACTTAAATTATGTATTCTTTTTATTAGTGATGATTGTTTAACATGAAATCTAGTTATAAAGTGCTGCTTTCAAGTTCAGCTAGGTATTAAGAGTATACTAATAAGTGCTTCCAAAGGAAGTGCTAGGTATTGATTGGTTATTAATCACCACATTCTGCTAGAAAAATGACTGAGCATGAACAAAAACTGGGACTTGCTGAGTGACAGCAGTCCTAGCTTTGAAATAAATGCAAATAGGAAATTGAGTATTTCTACACAGATTACTGAATTTTTAATTAGTCTTCTGCCTGCACTAGATCTGAAAGAAAACCTGTCCTACCCTCATCAGGATCCTGCTGTATATTGCTTTCTGAATACTACTGTCTGAATATCATAATATCTATTATCATCCCGGCAAGGACCTGAGAATGCTGTAGTTCCCTCCTTGAAAGAAGAGAACCTACGTGGTTTAGTAAGGTTTTGGAGTGGAACTTGGCGCAGAGGTTGCACTGAAATCATGCTGCGCTTTTACTTCTGCCCTTCTTTTTGTTCTTATTCTCATTCTACTCTCTACGTGTCTATGAGTGCCTTCCAATAGCGTTCAGATAATAAAAAGGTTCAGGTGTACCATTTTAGAACTCCAGAGGAGAGCAATCTTATGTGCAATTTCATAGAATAGAATCATAGAATTGCTCAGGTTGGAAAAGACCTTAAAGATCATCAGGTCGACCACAACCGGACCATCTATCCAACTCTAACAACCCTCCGCTAAATCATGTCCCTGAGCACCACATCCAAATGGTTTTTAAACACATTCAAGTATGGTGACTCAACCACCTCCCTGGGGAGCCTATTCAAGTGCTCAACAACAATTTCTGTAAGGAAGATTTCATCCTAAATCTCTTGTAATGACTGAAGTTCACCATAGGTCTCATGGGGATGACCAGGTCTTAAAAATGAACTTTTCTGTGATCTTTTTTTGGCTTTGTTTTTAATTTTCAATTAAAAGAAATTCATTTCAAACATTTACTCTTGCCAAAACTTTTAGAGAAGTTAGGCAACTTTACCAGTGAAGGCTGTGATAGCTTCTGATGAGCAGGGTTAAGACGACTATATGCTGATCGCATTGAGGACTCCAGAGGGGGGAAAAAAAAAAGAGAATGAGAATTTTGATGGGTTAGTATACAGACAACATGGGAAACAGAATACAGAATAAGCCAGTAACAATTAAAGGAGGCTAAGTGCCTAAATGTGGGGGTTTGTATTCAAGCACTAGTTTTTCTGTGCTGAGTGAAATTGTGTAAATAAAAGTTGTCTGTAAATATGTGGTGCTACTTTCATGCTTAACTGCTTTTGCATCAGCTTGTTAACAAAAAAAATAATGCAAAGTCATTGGAACTTACTTTACTGTATTGTCCAGGGTCTACATAATTTTTGTCCTATTAGAACAATGGTCTGCTTGCTTTATAAATAATTTAGCAAGTTGCAGTAGCTTTCAAGCTACATGCAGTAAATCAGTTAATGGTACTGAGCAGAACCATAGAATCACAGAATGACTTGGGAAGGGACCTTAATGATCAAGTTCCGACCCCCCTGCCACAGGCAGGGTTGCCAGCTGCTAAATCAAATGCTAGATCAGATTGTCCAGGGCCCCATCCAACCTGGCTTTAAACACCTCCAGGGACTAGGCATCCACAGTCTCTGTTCCAGCACCTCACCACTTTCTCAGTAAAAATCTTTGTCCTGACATCTAAATCTCTCTTATTTGATTTTAAAACCATTTGCCCTTATCCTATCGCTACCTGCCAGTGTAAAAATGTTAATTTCCCTCCTGTTTATGAACTCCTTTTAAATATTGGAAGGCTGCAATGAGGTCTTTCCACAGCCTTCTCTTCTCCAGACTGAACAAGTCCAGTTTCTTCAGCCTATCTACACAGGAGAGGTGTTCCAGCCCTTGAATTATCTTCATGGCTCTCCTCTGGACCCCCTCCAAAAGCTCAACATCATTCCTCTGTTGCTGGACTCAGACATGGATGCAGTACTCCAGCTGAGGCCTCATGAGGGCAGAGTAGAGGGGGTCAATCACCTCTATCACCTTTCTGGCCACCCCTCTTTTTACGGAACTCATGATACCATTGGCTTTCCTGGCTGCTAGCACACAATGCTGGCTTACGTTCAGTTTTTCATCTGTTAAGACCTCTAAGTCCTTCTCAGCAGGGCTACTCTCAAGGAGTTCTTCTCCCAGTCTGTATACATATCTGGGATTACCCTGATCCAAGTGCAAAACCTTGCACTTTGCTTTTTTGAACCTTATCAGGTTTACAAGGGCCCACTTTTTGAGTTAATCAATGTCCCTTTGGATGGTATCCCTTCCTTCTGCTGTATCAACAGCACCACTCCGCTTGGTGTCATCAGCAAACTTGCTGAGGGTGCACTCAGTCCCATCATCTATGTCACTGACAAAGATGTTAAAGAGTACCAGTCCCAAGACAGACCCCAAGAAGAACATGACATTGCAGCTGGCAGAGCACATATTAATGAGATACTTATCTAGTAATAAAGAAAATTTATTAAAATGGACACAAAAAGAAGCATTATTTCCATACTGTAGTGTTGGTTCAAATTATATGCAATGTGGGGGGGGGGGGGAAGAGGGATGTAATACTGGAGAAAAAGATGCTTGGGGTTTTTTCCCTTCTCAGTTACTTTGACCTTTTTGATAATTCTGTTCAGGAAAGATACGCATCTGTTGTTGTGGTTATCTGTAGAGCTGATAGCAAAACAATTTAAGAAGTAACCCAAGTGTTTAGTTATCACTGTGTTTTGAGTGGAGCAGAGAGGTAAGCTTGTGTATATTGGAATATTAAGATTGCCTGCTTTTCTGGGTCTAGGAGTCGCCATGTGTTTTCCTGTTTTTCTTTTTTTTTTTTTTTCTTATCCCACATATCTCTTTCTCTTACTTGAAGAGCTGTGGGAGGCTTAAAGTTGCTTTTTCATCATGTGTCCTTCCTCACAAAGGCTCCTAGTTTCTTCACCTATGGATTTAAACTGGTTTCACCCATGGGCAGGCAAAATGCTTTGTCTGAGCCCTGCTATAGCCTAGGGTGATTTTGGTCAGTGGCTTCCTTGCACATCTACTGGAGCATCATCTTCCAGGTTTTATGTGATGTAGTTTTTGCTCACAGGAATTTACAGGCAGAAAGAAACCTACCAGTGAAGGATGCCACATAATTAAGGAAAATGGCTTCTTTTATCAACATACCCTGCTGAAAACAAAAATAAAAAGTTAAAAATAGAGGCTGGGAAAAAAGGTAGATGCTTAAAATAGAACTTTTGTTATTACTACAGTCTTTTGTGCGGTAACTTCATTGCTTACTCTTTTAGAGCAAACGGGATTTATATGTTACTTGTGATGATTAAAAAAAAAAAAAAAAAGGTTATGCAAGAATGGCAAGGAACATAAATCTATTCTACAACGCCTTAAAATTAGCATGTTGTTTCTCAGCAGAGTGAGCCCATAATGGAATACTCTCATACCCAAGAATAATTCACAGGGGATTTTTTTGAGATCATTTGCTCTTCCCAAAGCTATAAACCAAGGCAGCTGCCTCTCAGGCAGTGAAGGCTGTCTTGTTACAGAGGGTAGAAGGCAAACGCTAGGACTGTCTGAAGAGGTGAATTAAAAGGCCAAGTGAGGTTATTCACAGCCAGTGTTAGAGAACGTGCTGTTAAGATGCAGCTTAATTTTTCTTCGTTATTTCTAAGATAGTTAAGTTATTCAGCTCTCTGCATTACTTGTGAAGAGTTAGTCTTTTAATCTAGCTTGTCAGCTAGTCTAGGGAATGAATCTGAATAGATATAGAGCTATTGATTACTGATACTTTATTGCTGCTGTTTTTAAAGCAGAAGGCATCAGTGATGGATTTATCTGGGAAATCCACTACAAGTGAGCCCTTGTAATTAATCCTCTACATACTGTTGTGATATGCCATACTTGGCTCGAGAGGAATGGGTTTGTCTGGAAAAAAAGATAGTAACCAAGTGCCAGTATGAGAAATGCGCTAGTGTTGAATCTGCCAAGCCTTTCAGGCAAAATGCTGCTTTGGGTCACACTGATGTCAATCATCTCCTAGGGCGAAGACCAAGCTTAATCTCAGTAATAATGTTGAACATTTAGCCCTGTGGGGCTTTCTTGCTTTTCAAGTTAGAATTCAGAAAACATAGTGATGATCAGTGATATGCAGTTGTTGTCCCAGCTGGCTTCTATGGAACAGGATGGCTGAATCATAAGGAAACACAGCTATGTGGACTCTTAGATATTTTAGCATAACATGAAAAAGTGTTCACAAGTCAAATGCTGTTAAATATTAATTTAAACTTCTTATTAATAAAAACTAATTTTTTTTTTTAGATTTCAGGTGTGAATTACATGTTTATATCTAGGGTTCTCTTTAACAGTGTATTCTGTGTTTTTGATGATTGAGCAGGAAAGCAAAAATCTGCTCTCCCCTGGCCCCCTTACGTCTCAGTAGTTACATGTGGATGCATATTAGTTATATATTAATACTGAATTCAGAGCTCGCTGTGTTTGAATGGAAGTGACTTGTGCTACAATGGAAAAATCTAGTACGTTGCACTATGAAGACTTTTATTTCTACCTCTGTTTTGTAAGTAGTGCTCTGTAGAATATTCCAGAATGCAAGAAAATAGATGAGATAGCACTGATATATGCAACACGTTAGTCAAAAACAGACTGTATGAATTTTTAATGAAATGCAAAGTTAATTCATTATGCATGATGGATAACTACAATGTTTGTAGGATGAAGTTTCTAGTAAATCTTATTATCTGCTGGATTTCAGGCATCAAAATACTCCTGTTGTTCTCCAGAGACTTTTTGTTGTACTTTCTCTCCTGGTTTAGTTTGATTTGTTAGTGTTGTGAACGTATATGAAGTAACAAAATGTTGTGTGTTGACAGAAATGGAATTCATAAATTTATTTGGAGGTTGTAGAATTATTCCAAACGTTGTTATTTGGGTTAGATAAGACTAAAACATTGCTTCACTTAAGGATGTGTTTGCTAATTTTTTTCATAGCTCTCAAGGATTTTACACTAGGCTAACACACTGTCAAGGCATGAGAAGGCTGACATAAAAAAGAATAAAACTTGCATTCTGACGCAGATTCTTAGGTAGGGGTTATATGGCATAATCATTTACTGATTTCCTTAATTATGAAGTTATGCTGGAGGTCAGCTGCTGACCTTTTTCACAGGAATAATGTTTAAGTTCCATGAGAAAATAGTTGGAAGCCAAAAAATAGTGAAAAATTGTATAGCAACACTTGATAGTATATGCCCAGGGCAGAAAATATCACTAATAAGAGGAGTCAGCCACAGTTGTTCATTGATAAGTGACAAATTAAAGATTTAAGTAGCAATAGTTTGGAAAACTCGTTTCTTGGCAGAGTAGATTAAGTACAGGATCTACGTTTTAAAAAAGATGATGGTGCCAAGCCCTGTGCATGAAAATACAGCGCGCACAGGTGTGAGTTTACAAGAGTACAGGGCTGTTCACGGAGTTGGCCTCTCTTGGTACTGAAAAGCTATTTGAGCTAGGTTAGAAGCGTGCATAATGCATTACTGTTGTCTTTTCATCCTGAGACAAATTTGGTAAGTTTAGCCATTGTGACCTTAACCCTTAAGAAGGGATTTAAGCATTTTGTGAAGGACAAGGAGGTTGGCCTTATTTTTTTAGATTCATACTTACAGAAGATGTGTTTGTTGGCATCAGTATAACAGTGACAATAAATATCTTTGTCTATAAGGACTGAATATTGAAGCTCAGTTTTTCTCTGAATTTGTACTCCGCTGGAATAACAGAAAGGTCTAATAAACAGTTAAAAGATTTGCAATTATGATTCATAAAATGATTAGGCAGTTGAGCATATATAGCTAATGGAAATACTGTATTATCTTTTATAATAATAATGAAGTACTAGATTTACATTATTTTTCATAAAAATTTTAAAAGTTAAATGTACATACTTTATATTTTTATACATTTTCTTTTGGGTTTGTTGGAGTTGAAATTACAGCATTCTTTGCTGTGACGGGGTGCCATGCTCTTTTGTCCAAAACAAGAGAATCAGTTCTGTTAGAAGAAACAATACTGTAGACTAAATCTGTTTCTTCAGTAGATGCACAGAAGTAGTTTGGGACTGACATTTTGTCTCCACTCTTGGTATTTAGACTGTAAATGTGGGGCTTTGATTCCCTACTTGGGGAAGTTAGCACTTGCTGTAGAGAGGTCTTGATCTCATGGGACTACAGATCAAGAAAACAGTGTCACAGCCTGAAATTCCCAGGTACCTTCACCAGCCTTGGTTTTTCTATGTGCATGAAATACATTTATGCTATACTACCTTCCGTACAAAATATAATACTTTCTATTGTTGCCTCTCACACACACAACCCTAATGACTTTGTAAATTGGGATTAATAAATGCTTTTAAATTTAATTATGTTTCAGACAGATTGATTATGTTTCTGTCAGATTGAAATTATCTCACATGCTTTTGACAGCCAGGCTGCTGTTGTGTAGTTTGACCTGATAAATCACTATCATACAGGTCTGTTTTGAGATGAAATCACTGCTGTACCTGTAGTAAGGAATGATGCAGGTGCTGACCTGGTTGGGGAGCTGTCTGCTCCCTGCTGTTGGATGAGCTGCTGTTGGCGGGCTGCACTGCAGACTGCTGCAGTTTCTGTTGCTTTCTCTAATGTTATCTAATGTAAGCCTGACTGGTGTCTTAAATGCTATTTAATTGCAATAGTAACTAAATAAATAACGAGAAGTGGCTTTTAATGGAATGAAATGTCTACATGCGTATGTATTATTCGTTTAATTTTTTGCTTGCTATCTTATCTCAGACTGATATTTCGGGAGTTGTTTCTTTAGCCTGTCCCCATTTCTGTCTCTTCACTTTCCTTTGCTTACAAACCCATCTTTTGATCACAGCAAGGTCAACTCTAAATCTTCATGACTGAATCTTGCATTGTTTCTTGTCTTCAGATTTTACAGATACTGTTACACTTACTGTCTTCTGTCAGCTCCTGCTGGAATGAAATCCTTTGTGATTGCCATTTTTCCTTTTAGATATATTCAGGCAAGAGCAGCATACTTTGCATAAATAGATTTTGTTCACAAACAAACACTGAATCAATTTCCTGCTTTTTCACTTGTCTGTTCAGGATCTGGTCTCAGAAATATACAAATGAAAAGCGTAAAATGGCTTACTTGTTCATTCAAGTGGAAATTTAGGTTTGATCAAGTTAGTAACAGTCTTGTATGGCTTATTCAGTTGGGGATGGGTTTTTGTGTGCAGACATCTGTATGTTTCCTTTGTTTTAATTGACGTCAGTCTACAAAAAATACCATTTTCGACCCGTGAATTTATTGTGCATCATTGCTGATTGGTGCCAGGTCAGTAATAGTGAGAGAATTTGTATGTTATCCATGAAGTTCCATTCTGTTTAGCCATGCTTCGATTTTCTGCACTAACAGCTTACCTGCTAGGATGTCAGAAATAGAAAATGTGATAGGCAAGATTCATCATTTCTGGATGAGAGAGCACCATTTGATCTTCTAATTCATCTTTTTCATCTTTTTCTATGGAATACATAAGATATGTATTTCCCCCCCTTCCTTTTTTTTTTAAGTTCTGATTGAAGTGGAAATTTCTGTTAGTAATAGGTAAAATTATTTAGACTAATTTAGACATTTAGACTAATAAGACAAACTTGCTCTAACTTGTACTCTGAAAGAGCTTGTCTCTTTTTATTGACTCGATAGAAAAAAATAACAAAGATTGATCTTTGGTGAGAAATGATGTAAGATTTTAAGGAAAAATAAAAGATGTCTTGGAGTTGTTGGGTTTTTTCCCCAGATCTGTTAGTATTATTTCTTTTAATGAAAGTATCATCATCAAAGTATTTCAAATTGACCCACAAATGATTTCACAAAACTGTCTTCAGTTGCATTAGTTAGCAATATGTTGATTTATCCAAATCTTTATTTAATCTGTAAATATTATTTCATTGATAGCTACTAGATGAAAAGAATTGAAGACAATTAAAATGATTTGTGAGGTTTTTTTCTTCCTAGATTCAACAGAAATCTGTGGAAAGCAGCTTGCATTTCCAGTTTTCAGATCAACTGATCCCCTTTCTACTGTGCTGTCATGAGGCCCCATCTGGAGTACTGTCTCCAGGTCTGGGGCACCCAATAAAAGAAAGACAGAGAGCTGTTCGAGAGAGTCCAGAGGAGGGCCACAAAGACGATCAGAGGGCTGGAGCACCTCCCCTACGAAGATAGGCTGAGGGAGCTGGGCTTGTTCAGCCTGAAGAAGGCTGCGGGGTGACCTCATTGCAGCCTTTCAGTATCTAAAGGGAGTCTACAAACAGGAGGGGAGTCAACTCTTTGAAAGGGTAGATAACAGCAGGACAAGGGGAAATGGTTTTAAGTTGAAGGAGGGGAGATTTAGTTGGAAGATCAGGGGGAAGCTCTTTACCAAGAGGGTGGTGAAGTGCTGGAACAGGCTGCCAAGAGAGGTGGTGGATGCCCCGTCCCTGGAGGTGTTCAAGGCCAGTTTGGATGGGGCCCTGGGCAGCCTGGTCTAGTATTAAATGGGGAGGTTGGTGGCCCTGCCTGTGGAGGGGCTAGAGCTTGATGATCCTTGAGGTCCCATCCAACCCGGGCCATTCTGTGGTTCTATGAATTTGGAGCCATAATTATCTCAAGTAAAAGATATTAAATGCAATAAACAAATGAGGTTTATATCCCATTTTTTCTGTTCTTTTTCATTTGCTTGAGTAGCATAAAGGCATGAACTCATTTTCTACAGTTGTAAATGAGTTTTATAGATCTGTATATGTGCAAGCCTTGTCAATTATCAGACCATCAAAGTGTACGTTTGCAAGATTTTTCATACTAGATACAGCATTTCAGGTTTTGGTTTTTAACAAAATTGCAACTCAGGTAATTAATCTTACGTTAGATCAAGTAATTGAGCTCTGAGACTGGAGATAAAAGCTGAAAGTTTGTTAGCCTAATTGTAATCTGACATACAAGGTTAACAGCAGCTAAAAGCTTGGGAGAGGAAAAGAAAAACAAACAAACAAAAAAAACCAATACCAATCAATAGGGAAATCCTCAAAAAAGAATTAAATTCTTTTCTGAGCTTGGGCATACGACACAAACAGGGCACACACCAGAGGAGGAATTAAAATTTTGGCTTAATATTTGAGAACCTTTGCAGATTAAAGAAGCCCCAGCTGTACAAGATTTAATTAGAAGCTAACGATCTGGTGCTGTGGGGAGGCTGAAGGGAGCAGAACTGGGAATGGCTTGTTTGAAATGACCTTGATGTTGGTGTTTCATATAAGCTGTTAAATTTATCCAAAGAGCCACCAGGAAATCAATAACATAGAACATTGCATTTCCACTGTGGAAGTGCGGGGCATAAATTCTCATTTGAATTTTCAATCAATGGAGAAACAGCTATCCATGCAGCAGTAAAGCATGACCTGTGCACAGATGTACGTTGCAGGACAAATTTAAGACAGTAGGTATCCATGCATCTCCTATAGGCGTTATCAAGAATAACAAAACAGGGTACGTTGATTCTGTATAGTTGGTACATATCTGCTTCCTAAATGAAGAAGCTTTACTCATTACGTATCAAGATTTACAAAGCTAATTCAGGGTTGCACCGAACTGTTTGCAGGTCTGATCAATTGAAAGAAGTGCCCAGTCTGTCCATACTGGGACAGCAGCTGTCTGAGTGGGATGAATATTACCAAAAGCTATTACTGTGTGATGGGCTCTGTGACCATTTGAATGAGTTAAGTAGGCTGTTTCTTTTGGTAAGGTAAACTTGTTATAGTAGAATCTGATTGCTTTTCATTTCAGTTAAATGAACTTGGAAATCGGATACCTCTGATAAGCTTCAAAACACATTTTTTAGAACACATAAGCTTTATTGCTTTTACCCAAGCTTACAGATGTGCAGCACACAGTTGAAAGAGTTTTAGTTACTTACATCAGTGTGCCTCTCTAAACACATTACTTTGGTATATGGCTTTGACTAGAAGTAATTCGATAGCTAAAATACAACTACAGCGACCTGAAACTATGGAGAATTTCTGCATGTGCTGTAAATTAAAAATGAATATAGTGGAATACTTGTTCAACTCATAAATTACCTTTTTATTTTAATAATGTCCATAGAGGCATTTTTCACTGAGAGTAAAAAGAAATATGCATATATATATTCGTTTTCCACAGAAGCTTCCTTAGTGACAAGGCCCTGACAGTGAAAGCAGGCTTGTGAACTCCAGGAGGAAATTATCTGGAAAAAGAGAGAGTTGATTGTGTAGGAGAGTAAGAACTGCTATTGATAGCGGATAAAGCAGTTGGGGGGGTAAGGAGAGGATGTAGCCTATGGGAACATACTTAGTATTGGTACTCAGGAAAGCAGTGTTTCACTTTGACACGTGAAGCAGCTTAGTTAATTGATTCATCATTAAAACTGCATTAAAAAGCTAGTGGCAATTGGAACAGTAAATTGCAACGAGCTCTATTGTACTGTGGTAATTTAATTTTCAGATTTTGTCTCTGTTAAATTCAGAACTGGTGTTCTAAGGCTTTAGAAAAGGCAACAACAAGAATTTGTGTTGGTTTTTTAGTTCTTTATTGTAAACTAACAAAGTCTCCATATGGTTGACGTGCCATTCTAAGATGAACTTCACAATTTGTAGGTTAAAAAGAACCAAATAATCACTCATATTACCATTGGTGGTGATTTTGAATAATGGAGATTTATTCAGATAAGAGATTTTGGATCAGAACAAAACATGTTGATTTTTCTCTAAATATGCAGAGCACTGGGAGAAACCCAACCTGAACAATTCAGGAAAGTATATCTGTAACTACTGAAACAGTGTCAGGGCACGGGATAAGCTCTATTGGAAACATCTATTTTCTTTAGCAATTTTCTTCATTTCCTTTCCATCGTCTGGTTTTTTTCATTACTGTAGTCTGAGTTTTTTACTTTGATTGAATGTAATCAAAGGAATGAAGGCTAATAGATTAATTATTGGTCTTGCCTGTATCTTTATAATTTACAGTACATTTACACCTTCAAAATATGAGATGTTGAAGATTGCAGAAGAGCATAATTTTTCATGCTCCTCTGAAAGTATAGTTTTGGGTTGTCTATGCTGACCGGTCTTCGTAAATGAAGATCTGCAGGGCTGAAGGTAGCAGAGAGGGCTTTCCTCATTTGGTTCACACTCCCATTCTTGCCAAGCCTCAGCAACTGTTAAATTCCTCAAAGGTCAGTTCAGGCTCCCCAAAGAAAAGTCAGCCAGCCACGAATTCTTTATCTGCTTTGTTTCTTGATGATGAAGCTAATCCCAAACATGTAGTTAAATCATCCAGCTCTTTGTTGCAGAATGCTGTGGCACTGAAATTTTAGATGGCCTCCAAATGCATCTGACCAGAAAGAGTAGAAAAATCCATTGATGGAGTGTTAAGCACAAAAAAAAGCCCTTTCTCTGGCTCAGGAAGTATCACTATAATCTTTTATAGACATCTGTTATTGGCCAGAATGCTTACTGGGCTTGATAGACACTGTTCAGCAGTTCTTGTATTGGACATGATAGGCATGGTTCCCTGCAAAAGCAGGATTTTGTTACAGAGTTGCTAAGTGCATTAGTTCAAATATCTTCTCCATCTTCACCCTTTCCCCTAGAACACTTTCTTTAAAGCCATCAGCGTGAGGCTCCTCTGTACTGCACTCATGGGGCAGGAGCCTCTGCTGCCAGTGGAGCGGTGATATCATGGAGAATGATGCCCTGTGCTTGAAATGAGCTATGAGTGTCCTGTCGCTTCTTTGTGGTTATAAGTATCTGGCCTTTGGGAGGAGTGTGCCTGAGTATATGGGGAGCTGCAGAGAAAGATGCTAAATTAATCAAAAGCGATCATCTGAAGGATTCCTGTGTGCTTTCCTAATAGCTGCAATTATTCTAGATTGGGGTGGGACAGGGAAAGGCACATCTGTGAGTGTTTGTGAAAAAGAGCGTGCTTGCCATTTTAGTCACATTTCTGAACATCTTCAAAAATGAAATTTTTGATTTCTTGGGCCATTCTTGGAAAAGGTTGATAAGGAACCTGAAATTTGGGGAGCAGAAGAAAAATGTGTTTCCTGGGAGAGATACATTCACAGCAGCACGTACAGCCAGACTGAGCATGAATTGAAGAGCTGGCTGGAGTAAATATGCTCCTCAAAAGTTTCAGTTAAACCAGAATAAATTTCGGTAGATTGGATACAATGTTCAGTGTTGAGGCAGAATTAGTGAAAGAGCAAGAGAGGTGAGCAGGACCGAAGTCTATCACACTTGCAGTGGCTATAGCTTTGACTGTGTCATGCCCTATGTTGATTCAATGATAAAATTTCTACTGTGTGATGTATTCAGTAGTTTTCCTGTTGTATCAGAGAAAAAGCTTTTGTGGGTGTAGAACCTATGAAATGTGAGAGCGGCAAGCGGTGCTCAGACAGATGAAATTGGATTTGGACTGGGCATTTGACCATAGAAGGGCAACTTTGTGAAATGGAGCAGAGGAAGATGGAGCTTTGAGAAATCTATCAGTCCATTTTACACCTTAAGGTTATTAATGTTTCAGGAAACAGCTTTTCCATATGAAATTTTCATTGAATTTCAGTTTTGAATGAACTTAGAATGAAAATAAATAGAAGTTATTGCCTTTTATCTTATTTTTGTGCAATTCTATCTAACTGAGGAGTTAGCATAGTTTGTTTTCTAAGACACAAATCTGTCCAAATTTGCTGAGCAGTTTAATGTACTCTTCCTGACTTTGTAATGAAGCTCGAAGCCAAGTGACAAAGATGCACATGGCTTCGTTTTCAGGTTTTGTATCGCAGAGTTCTAGCTGGAGTGGGATCTTACAGTTATTGCTGATGTTTCCTTCCATCCGTAATAATACATCATGTTCATTTTCAAAAATACTGTATTTGCATAGCAGAATACATCTGATGATTTTACATCATAAGAGGTGATTTTTGTCACATTAATAGTGCATGATAATCCCAGCAGGCAGTTTATTGTTACAATTCTCCCACTTTTCTTTGCTAGGCAAAAAATGTTGCCTCTTTTCTGAAGATGTTATTGAGAAAACAAAGACCAAAAAATTAATGGTGAAACGAGTTGAAAACTTTAGGGAGAAGACTGCAACCCCAGAAATGCAGTTGATTTTTAATAAAGAAAATATTGATTTTATGGTTAAATTTGAGATAGGTGTACTGGAGAAGTATTCTTATTTGTCTGCATGTAGGTTGGGCTTTGCTTGTGTGGGAAATACTGTCTTTCAAAAGGTATGATGTTAAATTATCATTGTAACTCTTAGAAAATGAATTGGAAATGATGAAAATAGTTTCCTTTTCAATTATATTGAGTGTTCTTCTAGTTTTGTAAATTAACTTTTGTATTTGTAGTTAGAAAAAAAAACCAGGAATGTACTGTAAAATCAAGGCATAAAGTTTGTAATTAGTTTTTGCCAACTTCTAAAGTCTTCGTATGACTAAAGAAATTAATGCATCTTAATAAAAATAGCTACAAAATGGTTTTATTTATTTTGAATTTCCAACAAAATTTTTAGAATTGTTCAAAGTAAATTCTAGCATAAGATCTGGATTGTTTTTCTTGAATCTTGATTTGCCATTGGGAAAGATCAGATTTGTCCACCAGTAATATATGCATGTACTTACCAAGGAGTACATGTGTTCTTATATATATACACACACACACGTATGGTCTTTTTCTGGGCTATGTTTGTGTTGATGTAGGTACTCTCTCACCACTGGAATAGCAGTCACTTGATTTTATTTCATTTTTAATTCCTTCCTCTTACTAAAGTTACCATCAAGTCAATGTGCATTTTCAAACTAAGTGTTTTCCCTACTTTTCTATAAATTTCCCTTGAAGGGAAAATGTCCAAATAATACACATTGCTGCTTGTCTACCATATCCATGATGACATGGGTCTCTTTGGAGGGGATATTTAGATAAATCTAAGGCTTTTTGGTTTTTTAAGCAGGAAAAATTAGGTGCCTTTATGCGTATGCATGGATATATTGCTTTTATTGTTATTTCCTCAGCATATCTACAGTCAAACTTATTTTCACTTCGCTGTTCTTTTGGTCACTTTGAAGTTGATCATTTCTTCACATGTTCTAAAAATGCCTGTGCAAAATGCGTGGTATTTGAGGGTGAACTCTGTCAGACTTTTTATGTGTGTTTAAAGTTTCTAACTTTTTTTAAAAGAAATCTTGTGGTATTTTCCTTTGTTCACCACAACAGATGAAACAAACTTAAGTAATGTGTCTGCAAATAATGTTGACCGGCAAAAATTAGGAAAGATCACTAATTCTGGAGGCTTGTTGGTAATTTTGGATATGTTACAAGCAAACAATACATGATTTTACTACCCTTTTGTTCTTCAGTCAAGTATCTTTGGCCCTACCTGTTTTAGCTTTCATTATCTCACTTGCTCAAATAATTTCTGTGGCTGAATGCACTTAGTTACATGCAACCTATGCCTATGATGCTATGAAGTTTCCAACCCCCTTATTCTATTAATCTTCATAAATAAGGTAAATTGCAGGGAATCTGCTACAAATAAGAGTGTCTGAGGGACAAGAATTCAATCTTAGTTTAGAGAACACTGCAGTAAATTAAATGTGTTCCATTTATTAAGTGCTTAAACAGCTACTAATAACATTTCAAGTCTGTTGGGAGTTATCTTTGTGAGCTCATGGATATAATGAACTCTAGAAAAGAATGAATTTCAGGCTTGGTTGGTTTTTTTTTTGTGTGTGTGTGGGGGTTTTTTTTTTTTTTTTTTTTTTTTTTTAAGAAAAATAAGAGATGAAGTTGGAAATTAGATACCAGTGAATATAGCTTTGTTCCATTTTTTCAGGAATGAAGTAGGCAAAAGAACTGGATACAGTGATTGAGTTCAGCAATAGCTGCAATGTTTCTTTTAGAAATACTATATCAAACAATGCTAATTTCCCTCATAGTTGAATTACATGCCCCTGGAAAGAGATAAAGTTTATCCATTTACATAAATCTCAATGTTTCTACATGACAGTAATGGATCTGTACAGTAGTGTATATTATTTTCATAGAGAAGGTGAAAACACAGTAACAGATTTCTAATATCTGTTGAGGGCCTGAATGTGAGTGCACGTGTGTGTGTTCACACATAGTTCTTGCTTCATGAGGCCAGAGCACACCATGGTATTCTCTGGGGGAAAGAAAAGGGTTCAGTTTCCCATAAGGATGTAGTGATGTTGGAAAGCAGATGAACAGAGCACTCTCCAATTGGGTGCTCAGAGTAGGGGGAGAGGACAGGAGAAAGTCAAGTCTGTTCTTGTGGCAGTCTTTATTTTAGAAAAATGGTCTGTGCTATGAAGTACACATATGAAAGAAACATCAAGAGCTGTCTGAAGTGTTTTACAGCTTTTCCGTTGCAGTAGAGGCTTTTTCCTGCTGCCTGTGATGACCTGTGCAGCGTGTATGGTCGACTCTGCTCTGTCTTCTGCAGTTGAATAAGCAGGTTTTGTCTGAGATGGGAATCTGGGGGATGGTGATGGAAAGGGATGGATGCTGCTTTTTTTATCAGCTTCTGGTTGTATTTGTAACATTAAATCACACTTCCATCTAAATTATGGTTTGAGGATTACTGATTCCAAGTTCATATGTCTATAATACTTCCCAACTCCATTTATTTAACAGCCCTACCTGAATCTCCTAAGAAAACACAGATAGACCTTTTAAATAGGTAGATAGCTATCAGTCTTGTTTCTTTAGATACCCATCAGGTAATCTGACTCAAATGCTCTGAGAGGATAACACAGCATTTGACCACTGCATTTTCAATCTGTAATCCAGGTCTTTGTCAGTTAAGTGAGTTAGCTGCATAGCATTTTAACTGATTTTAGCAGTTAGGTATTTAATCTATGATTTTAGGTTGAAAGGATCCTGGGTAAGCTTCTTGGTTATGATAAATCATTCATAAATAAAATGGGACACAATTTGTATTAGTAAATAATTATTACCTCATTTCAAATCTGAAGCTTAAAACAGCAAAGAAATGAAGTCTTGCTCATCTGTTTCCCATTAAAAATAAAATAAAGAATAGGTACAGATTTTCAAATGAATTTTTTACTAATTGAAGGAAAAAACAGCAAGAGAGCACAAAGGTGTAGGACTCGTGCTGCAGATGGGAGGAGTATTTGGATAATATGACAGTATTTTCAAATGGCAGTATTTTAAAATGGAGCCAGTGCCTAAAGTAACATATTGCTGGTTATTTTAAGCCTCTGTTACTGTGGTATTTTTCTGCTCGGTATTATTTGATGTAAGATATAGAACTCTTTACATATTGTATGTTTGTGAATATATGTGTTTGTATAGCAGCTGTATATACTATTAAGTGGAAAAGGGAAAACTTAGTTCAGGCTTTCGAAATAATATGCAGGTGTTCTTTCTGATGTATAGTGCAGTCTATGAGCAAAATATTTTTGGAGACAGACTTCATATAAGTGGGATAATTTCATCCAGAGATAATACTACTTGGTTGGATGAGAAGAAAAAAGAAATAATCTAATTTTTTTTCCCCTTCTCTTCTTCCTTGTTGAAAAATGCTGTAGGTGTATCTAATTTGAGGAGAATCAATTTATGTTTACTTTTTCCTTTCTTTCTCTTAGCAGCCAGAGACATTGACTAGTGAGTAGCACATACAACTTCTGGGTTTTATTTCTTCCTCCTGAAGAAATCTAATCTTTATTACTAATTTAACCCCCACTATTGCTCTGCTTCTTTTTAAAGTAACACCAGGGTTTTTTTGTTTTTTTTTTTTTAAAAAAAAGGAAACGGAGATGCTTGTATGTTTGAGAACAGATGGTAGTTCTTTGAGTTCAAACTGTTCCTAATCTCAAATGCATTTGAAAAATTTCAGTTCTGTAATCCACAAATTAATTACTTACCTAAGATATCTTGGTAAGGTATGTAAGCTCATCTGGTGCTTACAGGGCGAGTATTAAAGGAAAAGTTGGAACTGATTTGATTGTTTCTCTAAATTCTCTCACTGACATCACTGGAATTATTTCACTTGTTTAAGTATCCTTAAGTATCCTCACGTGCTTAAGTACTTGACTGTCAGTGCTCTAGGAAGGCTTCTGACTTTCTTGCTTTGGAGCATTGAAGAGATTTTTGTTAATGGCTGACAGAGTCCAGTGCACTGATGCTCTTTACTTGGAAAAGACGATTTTTTGAGTGCAGCTGCCTACTTAAGTTGGTTCTTTACTAAACGTATTATTTTGCAGAAAAGTGTGCTTATTGGCCACACCCAGCATAGTCCTTTCATAGTAAGGTATTTTAAGAAATCATAGCACTTTGATTACTTGATCAGATTAGATTTGATTACTTTCCTTTACTTACATGATGGCAGAAATAGTGGGATAGATGAGAGTCAAGGGTTGAAAAGGTCCATAACTTCTTGCCAGTTTGCTACTCTGATGCGCAGAATGTCCAGAGAAGCTGAATATTTCTTCAAAAATCAGTGTCAGCTGTAATATTCACTAAAAAGATGAAAGGATGAGAGCAACTGTCTAACAGATACCAATTACCACGTACTACCCAGTCTTTTTCTTTTGAAAGAACAAAGAGGAGGGTGTTAATGGAAATCTCTGAATTCCTGTCCTGTTCTGTCTCAAATGATTTGGGTCTATTTGACCTGGTGAAACTCCTTGAAAAAAAAAAAATCAGAAAGGAGTAACAATTGCCTGGGGCATACAGCCTCTGCTGCTTCTGCTGTTCACACATCTTCGCTCTTGCTCTGTAAAGACAGCTGTGTTGGGCAAGACCTGAGAAAGCAACCTTTGAAGAGACCACGTTTGGTAATGGAAACTGCACCTCTCTGCTTTTAGTGACGGTATCATTCCTTACAAAGAAGTAAGATTTTCATTAGCCAGGGTGTAGATTTAAATGCATTGCAAAACATTTTCTAAAAGATGAATGATGCTCTCGCAGTGGCAGTTCCAGGTATACATGTCATTAAATTTAATACGAAATGAACAAGATTGTATGATTTCCAATTTTGATCTAATCATTTCTGGTAATGGTTACTTTCTTAGTGTGATTATAATGTGTAATCTTGTTTCTTCGAGATGTTTACTAAGTGCCCACTAAAATCTGCATGAGGAGTTTTATTTGCGGACGAAGGTTTGCTTTCTTTGTCCCTGAATTATTTAAATTCAGTTAGACATTGACCTCTGCAGTGTATGATGCCACCAGAAATAAGGCCTTTTAGCATGGAAAGTGCTCCACACCTTTAAAATTCTTTTCTCCTATTCTGTTTTATTGTCTAGTTCTGTGGTGGGATTTTTTTCTTTTTGGTGAAAACCAACATCTTATTGTTGACTGTCTTATATATGGCAATCAATTATATTGTTTGGACATATAGTATTGAGGATTTTCTCAGGAAGGATTTTTGGTGAGCTATTTTTTTAACTTGTACAAAGTATGTGTCAAAACTGGACTTGAGGTGTCAGTTATGAACATGTATATGAATTCTGAATACACTTACTGCACAAGGAGTTCTTAGAACAAGGAGTTCTTGCTAAGGATGTAGATCGAAAGAAATCCAATATAGGAGATCTTGAGAGAAAATAATTGGGAGGATTGCATTCACAAAATTACATAGGCTTATAGTTAATTTTGGACCTTGGATCTACTTCTCATTTCTTGAATTCCCGTATAGACCACAAGCAGTATATATTTTTCAGGGTAAAATCAGCTTGGAGGTGATTGCAGTGCTTATTTTATGCTTTTGTCTAAAAAAAAGCTTCAGCTTCTTTAACAGGAAATGTTAAATGTTAATGTGTTCCTATGTAGTCAGTAACTGTCCTGTTAAGACAGCAGTTGATGAATCTGCCTGTAAAAGAGGAAAATCAAATCACGTGTTTTTTTTTTTGTATATATTATATTTGTTTTTTTTCAGTGCTTCTTCCATTAAGGAAAAAAACTTAATTTTCAAACACTTTTGAAGCTGCAAGCTTCATTTGAAAACTCCAATCTGGAAAGCTTTTCGCTTGCATTATACACGGCCATCACATCAATACCTTACTGCTGTGCACCATGTGCCATCAGAACAGCCCTGTGTGTTCCTTTATCAATGCACCTGGTAACTCCCACACAGTGGTGGGCCAGGACTCGCGTCTGAAGGCTGAGGGCTTGGTTACATCTCTCCAGTGCCACTATGCAACCTCCTAGCATATGTGCTGCTTGCTGGGTGAGGGAATCAAATAACATAGTTTACAAGGTCCAAGCTTCAATCTATTATGTAGAGGAGCTGGAGGAATCTTGAATTATTTTTCAGGCAAATTCTAATAAATTTATCACATTTATTAATGTAAATACACATAGTTCAGAAGCTAGCTGCCAGATTCCTCTGGTAAGCAGACATTCAGGGTTACAGAACAGCTAGTTTCCAATTGTTCTTTGGTGCAAAGCCCTGTTGTGGTCTTCTGTGCTTTAGTCTTAAAACTGTCATTTTCTCTGTGTGGTTTGGGGCTGTGAGCCAGTCTGCTGTGTGTCTAGGTAGTATCGTGTCTTTTGCTGCCTATTAATTGCCTCTGCTGGGTAGGTGCCTGCCTCCCTTTCAGTGCACATAAATAATGAGAGAAGAAATGCTAGGGTAGATGCCTTGTATTTTCCACTGTGCATAAATAGTGCTAACATGCAAGGGAATCAGCCCTGAAAGAACCTATCCTCTCACTAGGAGCTAGAGTGTGGATTTTTAGTCAGAGATGAGCATTGTCCAGCAGCCTGGCATCCAGCACTTTCATCTGCAGAAGCGATGGTGGGGCTTGTATCCCAAGACATTGATCAGAATTACTGTTAGCAGGAGGAATGAATTCTCTTAGCTACTAGATTTCAGCTGCATAGACTGTAGAATTGCATTTTAATTTATACCTATTTTCCAGTGTAAAAAGATAAGGGCTCCTTCTGGACATACTATTACGTCTCAGCCTTGAAGGCCTCTGTTATAATTTTGACATTTATCCACTTATCTCGTGAACAAAAGGTTTCTGTTTTAATTCCAGTAATTTCCCATGTTCTCCCAGCACAACCAGATTCATTGCTGAGAGCACACAGCTCAGCCCCTGAATTCAGTTATTTTTATTTCTTCTGCTTGATTAAGGGACAGCTCAACACCCCGCTTCGTTAGCACTGAGCTAGCATTCGCCACTTCTTTTGCTCATCTTCCACAAGCTGCCATCCCTTGCCTTCAGTCTGAATTACTGGTGACACCCAGCTGAAAGGTTGGAAAGGGACCCAAGCAGAAACGCTACTTGAGCCTTCTCATTCTCTTGCGAAGCTTCATCACAGCAGTATGGCTTTTCTCTGATATTTGTGATTTGATTGTGAGATGTTTCTGATGCTGCAATACTTTAAATAATAGCTCTTCTTCATTGCCTGCAGATTATTTAAGTCACAAGAGCAAACTTCGCCTTCTGCATTTCCTGTTTAATTATGACTGTCAGAAGACTTACCGTCACCTTGGGCTATGTGTGCATGAGGTTTGAACCGCTGTCGGAGCTAGTCAGGGCTCCAGTTCATGGTTCGATGAATATATGTTGGCTAAACTCCATCTCTCAGGCAATTTGGATAGACTACAACTTTATTGCTTTTTTGCCCAGATCTTTCGAGTCCCTCTAGGTAAGCTCAAATAAATAAATGAATAAAAGGAAGAAACAAATTATATCAATGTTATGTAATTAACAAATCATATCCAATTTGCAGTGGAGCCATCAGACCCTTCAGAAGAATCGGGAGTATGGAAAATAACAGGAATGGGGGAAAGGAAATATGGTTACCTTTAGGATGAGAATGAGAGCCCAGTTTAGTTCTTAGTATCTCTATCACACAGTGCTTGATCACAGTCATTTCGAAAACATCTGAAATTACTCCCTCTTTTGGAGGCTGTGGTTGAGATGCTGTGGAGGATTATGTGAGACTGCAAATAGGCTCAAAGTTGGCTAAGTCAGATTGAAATTGCATAACCCAGAACTGGGGTAGAGCCTCTCACAGTTTCATTAAATGCATAAGCAGGAGCCATGCGTGTCATGCCTGCTATTTCACGTGGGCAGAGTGGCCCATGTAGTCATATTCTTACTCAAACCCAGATACAGCATTGGGTTATCTTTCAAATCAGCTTTGAATTCCTACTACCTCAAAAGTATCCAGTTGAATTTTTGCTAAACATACATATAACTCAAAGCTGTAACTGTTTCTTTTCAAGGAAAAGGCATGTTAACCAATACAGGAGAAGTTACCTTTTACTGATGTATTTTCTGTTTTGTTCCCAAAATTGAATCAGTTTTTCTCAGACGAGCCATGTGGCAAGGATATTACTGCTGTTTGTTACAGCCTTTTGTTTTGTAATGGATTAAAATCAGGTTTCCTCATGGTGGTGTTGGTGGAATTTAGCGTGTCTCACAGGTAGCTGTCTGCCCCACTGAGGTGAGCACATTCATCTGCTGAAACCAGCAAGGCTGATGGACCTTTGATTTCATTTGGGACACCTTTAGCTTATCCTGTGTTGGCAAAAATAAATCAAGTGTGACTTGCTTGCCTTGAGGCTTCTGTTTCTCATAGCTTTAGCATTCATAGTCATTGTGGGGATTTTTATTTTATTTTACAGTGTGAATAACATGGTTTGATGTGTTGTACGGCTCCACATGAATGTTGCTTACAGAGAGGAAAGAACTAGGCTATGAGGAAGTGTAAGCTGATAGTCAACACATGCGGACTTCTCCAGTGTGCAGGCTATTTCCATGAATAAGAAAACAAGTTGTTTTTCTTTTTTTTAAATGGCTTAACAGGTACTGTTTGGGCACTTGCTTTCACATACTGTTGTCTTTGTAGGCTCTTCAGTGATTAATTTTGTCATAATTTTCCACTCATAGGTGGACCTATAAGATATGAAATTTTTGTTATCTCTCTGGCCTGAAAGCTATCTTCATGCTATCTAAAGAATATTAAGAGCATGTAGGCAATATTATTTATTATTCCCATCAGTTATTTTCCATATGTTTTTAGGTGATAACTTTGGTAGTATGTTTTGTTGCCTACTCCAGCTTCTTGAATAGAGTTGAAAGTTATTTTGTTAGCCCATAGAAGAGTCACATTGACTCACATTGTGTAGATGCAATTGCAGTCTTAACTTGACTTTTGATTAAAAAATAAAAAAAAAAAGACAGTTTTGCAAACCCTATATGTTATTGGCCAGGTTCTTAATTGTTGTACATCAGTATCTCTAAGTGAAATTTCTAATAAGTGTTATGCTTCAGAAACTTACCTCTTGCTGCAGACATGTGATCTGAAAATAAATGTGTTTACGATATTAAGAAAAAAGTGTCTGCTTATTCTTTGACATCTGTGTACTGCCTCTTTATATGCAGCTTGATGGTGTATTGTGCAGATGTGATGCACACATAATGAGCATCTTATGTATTTACATTTTGATGTGCGTAGTCTTCCAGGTTTGGATGTTATCTTTCAACCAAACCTACCAAGAAATAGAGCCCATCAGCTTCTAAAATGCTTTAATATCTAGGTTGCTTAAGTATATTACTACTGTACCAATAAAAAAAGTAAGGTAGTGTCTATTTGTATTTGAAAGCTTTGTGAAATGCTATTCTTTTATAGCTTTGAGGGTTAAAGATGACCCATGGCCATCCAAAGCCTCTAACCAACCTGAGATAATGATATCTTGTTCATAAATTTTATCTGGAATTGTAGATGCATGCAGCAGTATGCCCTTTGGCAGTGTTTACTGAGGAGAACTTGAGTTACCATCCTTTTATTTAAGTTTATGGTTGGGGTAACATCTCTGGTTTTGGGGTTTCTTAATTATTTATTTAAAGAAAGTAGAGATACCTAAGGTTCTTTGTAATGGCACCCAAATGTAACTAAACCAAACAAAGAAAATGAGCTGTAACTCTTCTCCTTTACCACAGTAATTTCAATTATCTGTTTGCTACTTCATTTTTCCTCTGTGGTTTTTGATGTTTAGTAGTGTTTTACATTTTATTTCATTTTTTTAGACAGACTTTTTTTGATTATTGAACAACAACAACTTTTAGCAATGTAATTTTCTCAGTATAAAAATGTAGATTGTAAGTACTGTCAACAAGATTTTCTGTTAATCTCAGCAAAGCTATGTGCTTGCTCGCACCTCCCTGGGCTATGGTGCACAGATTTCAAGACAGCCGTAGGGTTGGGATCAGGTACTACTCCACTGAAAGGGAATAATTTATAAAGCAGATCATTAAGAAAGAAAGTTTAAACCTAAATATAATGGGTAAGAAAGTCTTTATGAAGAAATCTGGTTGTGTGCAGTAGGTGGTCTTTGATTTAAAAACCAGCAATGGAAGTCTTTGTATGTCATTCAGAAAGTGAATGTCATAAGCCAGAGTATAGTAGAAATTCTCTCAATTTCTAAGCAGTCTAGTTATATGAAGTGTCCCTTTTTTGATCCTTTTAGTGAAACATCAGTTTGCTTTGTTGTTGTCTTTCAATTAAAATTTTCAATAATTCTTTGCTTATAAAGAGATGTAAGTAATAGTGTTACTTTTGAGAGATAGTGTATTGTTTGTAGTAGTGCTAGTTTCACTTCGCAAAATGATGCCAGATAACCCCCTTTGTAAAAAGAATATGGGAACAGAGAAATTGCTGTGGCAACCTGAGGAGAAAGAACACTTGAAGTCTATTTCCTAATCAGCTTTTGGCAAGTACCTTTTGTCCAGAGGGGAAAAAGAAAAGCTAAAATGTAATAGCGTTTCCGTTCATGAATAGGAATTATCTAGTTATGCATTATTTATTAAAAGGTATGTTAATAAAATTGAATACCAAAGATGTAGAATTATTTGATTCTGGAAGATATCAAAGCTATTAGCATAACTTCCTTGCTTTTACATTTTTTCTTCTTATAATCCCTTACCCAAGGTCGCTGATGGACTAACAAGTCGGTTTACTTTTATCAACCAGACTTAATGAAAAGATGTGGTTATGTTTTAGAAGCTCAGAAGTAAAACTGTGAGAATCTCTTCCTTCCTAAAGTAATCCCTAACGGCAGAATTGAAGACAATGAGCATGTTTGTTAGTTTAAAACATAGCCCTGGAAAAGATGGATCTTTACTGGAAGTATAGCCGAAATCTTGTACCATTTGTACTTGAGCAGAGATTGTCAGAAGTTTGACTAATCACTTTTCTCTGAGACGCATTATTTTTAGTGTAAATTCTTCACTACGTTTGGAATTCACATTTGATGGGAAGATTTCTTTCTTGGCAATAGAAAGCCTGACTAGATACACTAGTTCATCAGGTTTTCTGTATATGCACACTGTGTGTGTGTGTGTGTATATATATATATAAAATAAATGTATGTGCAGTACAGCTTATGTATACAATGAAGGCTTTACTTTTTTCTACTTTTTTTTCCTTATGCACTGTAGAGGAACGGCTAGGAGAATGGGAAATGTTGAACTGAAAAGTATGGGTGGAGCACCAGGGAATAAAGACATGAGGTGTATAATGTGATAGATTACTGACCTTTGGGATCGTATTTGTTACTCCTGTGTCTACCACGCTGTCTCCGTGTGGTGCTGACAAAAGCCCTTAAAGGAGACTCCAGTTACAATTACAGTGAATTTCTTGAGTGATTGGTGCTAAAGGCTGGAGTCAGTAAGGGCTTTGTCAAATCAGCTCCTAGTCTTTAGGGAAACTTTGGGGTTGTTTGGGGACAACTTGGTTGCAGTGACCTCTCCTGGCATTCAGAACTGCCTTGTCCAGGCTTACTTCAAAGCAGGCATGACATAAGATTTAAGTTGTTAAGTTGTTTTCTCAGGGCCTCGTCGTCTTGAGTTTTGGTGACTGAGAGGCAGAGATTGCACAGCAGGGTCTGGATGCCCTCTTGTAATGTTCAGCCACTCTGTAAAAGACAGGCTTTTTCTTATGGGAAATGTCTGAAGGGAGCTGTGTATCCCATGTATGGGAAAATGAGGTCTTTCAGTGTAACTCAAATGAAGTGTTCTAAATTTTACGGTTTCTAATATTGAAGTTTTGACTTAAAATACTGCAAAGTTGTTCAGTCTAACTACTAAGCTGTTGGGTGTATCATTTTTTAAAATTGCGTTCAATAAATCAATGTGCTCGCATATGGGTTAATATAGTAGAGCTTAAGAAACAGAATAAAGCAGAGCCCTTTTATCAGGGAAGGAACTGCTTAGGTAAGCCTCAAGGGGATTGTATGCTTGAGATGATAAACAGAAACAATTGTTGACTTGCTTGTCAGGATTTGAGATTTTCCTCTTACAGAAGCTTGTGTCAGCAATGTTAAATCCAGAGGCCCTTCAGAAAATGTAGAATAAATATCTGAGACATAGATAGCCAGAATTTAGGCCATCTGAGAGGTTACCCTTAGGTAAACGGAAAGTAAAAATGTCATTTGATAAGAAAATTCTTCTTGTGCACAAGAAAGAGTGAAATTCTTTTCCTGCAGGTGCATTCTTCTTTCTTCCCCTTGGAAGAACAGTGAACAGAGTGTAGTGTCAGAATCTGTATTTAAATTGAGGTAATTCAAGTGGGAGGGTCTGGCAAGGTAAATCTTGAATGCTATGTAAAATAGTATTTTAATTGTTTTGTCTATATGTGAAAGAAAATGCTGTTGTGTACCACCTTCTGTATTAGTTTCCATGTGACTTAACATAACCAAGGGAGTAGCAACTTAAAATCTTGTTAGTGAGCACCGAAGTGTTTGGTCTTGTTCAAATGCTTTATTACACCTATATAATACACATATAAATATTATATATTAAAAAAAAATATGTAATGAAGTAAGAATAGTGCACCATGTTAGGTAAAGCATAGATTTCATAGATAAGGAACAAACTACTTGAAGAATTACTGTTTTATTTCACCTGGGGCACAGATAACGTTTTTGTTATTAATTAAGGACGATGTCTTTTTTGGACAGCCTACAATATCATTTAAAAGTTCCACTGGGTATTTATTCTTAGACAAACTTTGAAGTCTATTCCAATATTACAATGTTTACTTCATTGTCAAAGTGATCAGAAATATATTCTGTAAATAAAATAAGAATTAACCATTATCCTCAATAAAATTCTAAGTTCTTAGAAGCAAGGTGGGGTTTTGTGCTTGTCATGTACTTCAGATACAAAGCTCTGATTTCATGTAGAAGTTTAATTGAAATGTGTATGAGGATAATATCCTACACCTTTTTGGAATTTCAAGTGCTTGAAGAGTCGCTTTATCTCTCAGGAACTTTTCAAAACTATTTACTGCATCATTACTCTAAAATTGCTTTGTATTTCATCTTCATTCTATTTTCTGTTGAGGTGTTGAACCCTGTCCACTATTTATGAGGTTAACTCACCGTGTACCTGCTGCATTTTAGGACCCATCATAGTTTTTGTTTTAGTGATTTGCTTCAAATTTTTATTACAGATGCTTTAATTCAGATGCTTTAATTTTTGCTGGATTTGACAAATAAATTTTTCCTTTCTTTTTTCCTGGTTTAATGTTTTGGTAACTTATTGCCAGAATGTAAAGGCCATGTGAATTTGTTGAGAAGTTTCACATGCTCTCCCACATGAAACTCTCTTGGCATAATAGATTCCATATGGCCTTATAGCATGTTAATATAAGAAGAACATTTGACAAACCCAGCCATAAGTAATCTAACCATTATTATAGTTATAATTCAAAGTTCATAAAAAAAAAAAAAAAAAGTGATATATTGAAATAAAACGAAGTAAACCATCTCAAAAAAAAAAAAAAAAGAAAGAAAAAAAGAAGACATCTGGTCACATTTGTGACAAGTCATTGCAGAAGGAGTCACAATGACAGAGATCAGTTTAAAGTCATACTCATTTTGTCCTGATGGTAGTACACATTCTTTTGTAGGAACAAAATAAATGTAAATTGCCCGTTTTTTTTTCCCCTTTTCTCTACTGTGTAACTCATCATTTGAGCTTTTCCTAATGTTATCACTATACAGGAACAGATTATATTAGGAAGAGTTCTGTATTTTCCCAACTGGCCCATGCATGTCACGCTTTTCAATTTACGTTTTAATATTTTAATCTTTAATTTGGTAAAATATTAAGGTACTTCTTACCCAAATATCACTAGCCAGTTTTAATTGACTGTGAAAAGTGCCAAATTTGCACCTGTACCTCAGTGTTGTAGTTCGCATCTCTTCAAAACTGCGGGAGAGCTGGGGTATGAAAGGGCTCTTCTAACAACTGAAAAAGATCAACTGAAAGCATTTAGGGTTATGCAAAATAGATTCTATCACCTCTACTCTAAAAACCTCCTCCTGTTACCTACAGCCATATTTACATATAAATCTCTCTTCACTGATAAGCAGCTGAATAATCAGACAAGCTGTGAGGTGTGTGTGTGTTGTTTTTTTCTGAATCAGTAATACTTATAAGAGGAATCTGACTTTGTTCTTGATTTTTAACCCTGTGAATGTTGAGAAGAGTTTTGCTAACAGCTTCAGCTCACTTCTAATCTTCAGCTTAAAGGAGCCTGTTAGGAATAATTCTAGGCTTAACAGTGTCGACTCCCACTGTGTGCTCTTGTCTTAATCCCTCGGTGTCCTCTGTTTGATAGACACATCTAGTATGGAGGTTGGGTGGTGGCGGTGGTGTTCATTTTCTTTACTGAGGCCCTCATATAATCATTTTCTTCTATGAATGTCATCCACTCTAAGAATTTTGCATCAGTTTTTGCTTTTAGTGTGTCGAATTCATTTAAGATTTGAGGCTTGTTTTTCTGTTTCTCATGTTTTTGGTTTTTTTCTTTTTTGCAATTAGATACAAATAATTGCTGTTTAAATATGTTTTTATTATCTCTATTGCTGGTTTTTGAGAGTATATTTGGATCAAAAGAGATGAGATGTAAGAATCAGAATGCTGGAAATTAATGTTTCAAGTCTATTGAATTGCAGTATTAAAGCTAATCATTATAAAATAACAATCTTCCAGTAATTACTACTGAGCATAAGATGAGACCAATGAAAAACTCTGTCGGTTACTGAATCCAAATCATTAAAGTATTTGTATAAAAAGTAAGGGAAAGATTAAATTAGTAATATGAAAAGTACTGGGCAATAAATAAATTCTTAGTAAACTTCTTATTCTCAGCAAAAATGTTGTTTCTAAGTAATTTAAGTCTATAACGCTCTAATAGAATGGAGCATTTAATCAGTAAACTTTCTTAGTGCTTTGTCTACAAATGTAGGTAGCTGTTATTTACCTTAACTCGGGGAAATTTTTACTCCAGAATCCAGAAAATAAAATTAAATTCAACTTGCAAATAGTTATCTGAATGAAAATGTTGTACTTTCTAGCTTATGGGGAAGAAGAGTTGAGGTATGTAAACAGGTTGGAGATGGAGCAGTAACATCTACCTGTCTAGCAGCACTTTGGCTAATCAGCAGCCAGGTGGCTGGAAGTAGATCTGTAATTAATCAGTTCTTTGTCTTTTCTGAGGTGTTTTTCACTTCTGTTTTACTTGGCATGGGAGGAATCTTGCATCTAGGAAAAAGAGGGACAGTACTCTATAAACACATAACTGAAGACTGCTGGAAGTGTTCAATATCTGTTTAGTCTTCAGTACTTAAATGAGCACGATGTGAACTAGCAAACAGGGCTCTGGGATGCAGTAGGAGTGAGATAACCAACATGCTTCACTGGCATTGGTTTTTATTATGCATGTTAGAATGTATGGTTCATATCAATCCCAGTGACTTTAGATATAAGGACTCTTTGTTGTGTTGATTTAATTTTTTTTCTCCTAAAGCAACTTTACTTTCACATCTAAAACTTTCAAATGCAAAAAAAAAAAAAAAAAAATCACATCTAAAACTCTTCTCATCTAAAACATTTTTACTTTCATCTCATTGTGGTCTTCCAGTACTTGAAGGGAGCTTATAAGCAGGAGGGGGACTGTCATTTCCATGCTCTGATAGTGACAGGACAAGGGCAAATGGCTTTAAACTAAGAGAGGGGAGATTTAGGTTAGATGGCAGGAAGAAATTCTTTACTCAGAGTATGATGAGGCCCTGCTGCCCGGAGAAGCTGTGAGTGCCCCATCCCTGGAGGCATTCAAGGC
>JACDJE010000642.1:164183-189246 GCA_016647715.1 Pavo muticus | reverse complement strand
GGGGGCAGGGGGCATTACCAAGAATGAACTTCATTCTAAATATTATTTTTCCCTCTTAAGTAATCATAATTCTTTTGAAAGGAGTGTAATTGTGTTAAACAGTATTCATCTCATCACATGAGTAGCCCTGTTTTCTCTAGCAAAATACTTTGGATTATTAGGTTGCTTATAAAAATGCAAGTGGCAGCTCTTTTTTTTTTTTTTTTTTTTTGAAGGTATATTTTCTTTGTCCTTTCATACTTTAATGCTTAAAGTAGAAACACTGTTCTGTCATTTTTAAAAAAATATATAATCAGCATAGTTTCAGAAGAATGTTCTTTGTTTAGGGCCTGACTTACAGCTTGCAAATGATGAGAATTGCTGAAGCTTAGCAGGAAAAAAAGGTTTTCTGAGTTCTGATTCTTCTCCTTTGTAGCAGCTGATGGTTTTAAACTTTTTTGTTGTTCAATCACTGGTTTAGTTTTGACACTGAAAACCTTATCTCCTCCAATATGGATGAAGTTAAAAGATGCTTTGTTATTTTAGACCTGGGCTTTTCTTCCAAGTTTTGTGATAAGGATATCATCTGGTTTGAGCTGAAATACTGATATTTTTCATAAATATGGAATAGTATTTGTTTTTATATTATCTGGGCTATTTATTAGCGCCTCATACATCTCAGGAAGATGAATCTTATCAAGATACATTCTCAAGTAGCATAATAGTAACATGATCTATGGGTGCAGGGTGCACAATGAAGTTCAAAATTTCCTGCTTACAAAACCCAGGCCATTCTTTTACCTGGAATTCACAGATGATCTCTCTTTGCAGGAGCCTGTGAAAAGCTTTGTCTGGGTTTTTGCCCCTTGTCTTGAGATGCATTTGTGAGAGTATTTGTCTAGAGAACCAGTTTTACTTCTTATGTAAGGGACAAACCTGACAGTCTGCCAGGCTCTGATGCTCAGCGACTGGGAAAATCTATGTATGTGGCTGGTGCATGACTATGTAAAAAACAATGTGAATTATCTTTTATTCTCTATTTACAACTGTTCTGTTTTTGTTTTTTTTTTTTTTCCAAGAAAATGGAATAGTGATACTGGTATTATTCAGTAAAATAATACAAATTTAAAACAATTAAGAGTAACCCCCTAGCCAGGAACGAGCAGTTGCAGAAGAAAGAATCCTGGCCATTGTCAGATGAATTGAGATGAAGAAGATCCAGAATTGGGCCACAGAAAGGGTCTGCCCTCAGGAGTAGTAGCAAATAAAACCAGCGCGGGCAGTGCTCCAACCTCAATGACTGGCTGATTTCTTACAGCAGCAATTGCCCTTCTGGTGTTTTCTGCTGGTGACCTGTCTGAATAATAGATGTTCTTCCACAGGTGGTTGTGGTTTGGGGCATTGAAGCTGGGAAGAGGATTACAGGAAGAGCTCAGCTGTTCCTTCATTGCTCAGTCTATGTTTATACAGAAGGGTGGGCACGGACCTGTGAGCAAGCAGGCTGGCAGTGTGTCACTGCTGCACACAATGGCAGTTCCTGTCTTTTCTCAGCAGAACTTCTCCAAAACAGAAGTGTCCACTCTTGCTGCTTGTCACACACCTTGCCATGGTCTCTCCATCCAGCCATCACCCTACACTCACCCTCCCCTTCAGCTTTAGCATAGCACTGCCTAAGGCAGGGCCTAGTGTTCATCTATGAAGTCCGTTTGTGCATGTGGCTTACTTATGTCACTGCCGTAGGGCCTGGTGTTTGTTGCAAAGAAAACATTCTCTGTTGTAACTTCGGTAATAAAAATATTTCTTATATTACTCTAGTTCTGAGGTAGTTTTGTTGACATGATTATTTTTATCTGTCCCTTATGTTTCTGCAGTAAGCTCATTTGCTGGCTGCTTTCAAGGTGTGTGTTCCTTGCTGGCAAGTGGTGTTTCCACCTGTTATGTGCTTGATAATGTTAGGTAAAGAAAATAGCAACAAGAATGACAAAAGTTGTTTCATCTTTTGTAAAATATTTTTCAGAATGCTATTTTCTAGTTCATAAAATGTGAAATGCTTGAGGCACCTGCAGGCAGATGGGATGGTATCTTTATGTCTCTGAATCTTGTGCAGGATAGGATTTTAGGGAGGCATGTTTCTATGTTCTTTCATTCTTCTGCCCAAAACAAATATTATACGTTATAAAAGTAAATCAGCAGCAACAGAATTGTTCTGAATTTTGATTTTTCCTATCTATTTTGCTTTGTTTCTGTAAAAACTAACTTTTTATTTTTGCAGTGGTTTATAAAGACCGTGGCTTTTTTCTCTGTAAAAACTGGAAGAGAAGTCTGTAGGGAAGGGGGTGGTCGTGGAACATTCATTGGCAACATTATATTGTCTTGCTTGTCCCCATCCACTCCTTCACCTCAACATCCTCTCTAGTTAGTCTCTAAAACCAGGGTGGAGACTGTACACCCAGAGAGAAAAGAGATAATGTCTAATAAACGAGATAAAAGATCTGTATCTAATAATAGCTGATACATCCTTTTGTGTCTTAGTGTGCAGAGAACTGAAATAAACAGCACCCAAAAAACAGAATGGAATGTGATGAGAGATGGCCAGATGTTACTTTTGAAAAACAGAAGAACATCTGTAATCTTTTTCTAAATAATACTTCAGCTGTCATGACAAAATAATTTAAAATACTTTGGAATAACTTCTGGAATTAACTTTGTATTTATGCTCCTACACATGCAAAAAAATCAGTCTCCCAAAATGAATGGCCAATAAAATTCTAGGTTTAGGCTGTGCAATGGTATAATGTTCTTAAAAAATAAGAGGCAACGTGCCCAAGTTTTATTGAGCTGTCCAATTTATCATTGTAGTCCAACTTGCATGTAGCTCTTTAATTTCCTCTATTTACACAAAAGGGTGCCATACATGTACTATAGCACTATGATTTTATAAGCAGCATAGAATCAGTGACTGCAGCAAATGAAGCCAAAGATCCCTGTAACCCCAGAGTTCTGTTTGCAACGATTCTGAGAAAATGACTGCAGAAGTATCTGTGATTCTTCCTAATAGTTTTCCAGCCCTTTTTGGATAGGGCACTTTGGGGCTGAATGTATTCCTGTGTATTCATTAAGCTTTAACAAGCTTCTCTTACTCAAATGCGTTGAGTCTCCCTTAAATCTGGATGTAACCTTACCTTCCTAAACACCATTAGCAAGGAGGCTGACAGCTCAACTGTTTGTTGGCTGATGAGTCACCTCATCGGGTTTTGAAGCTGCTTCCTGTTAGTTTCAGCTGATGCCTCCTGCTCCTTATTATGGATGACAGAGTGGAGAATCAATTTTCATCACCTTGACCTTGATGACCGTGTTTTTATAGTCATTTGTTATTTCTCTGCTCAGCCATGTCTTTCTGGAAAGAGACTGAATGTTTTTGTCGTGCTTGGAGATTTCTTGCTCAAAAGCTATTTTGTTACCTTAGCCCATCTTAAGTTTTCCTTCTCTGAATCTCTTCCAGGTTTACCACGTGTCCTTTTGTGTCCTTTTTGTGATGGGAGTCATAATGGCACACAGCACTGATGTTCATTGAGCAGGGATTTACATAACAGCAAAATTAACACTGCTTTCCTCAAATTTTGAACTTCTGCTTTATGTTTCTTAATCCCTACCGACAGATTAGTTTGGATTCTTTTCACCTTTTATACACATTCCTGGCTTCTATAGGAATTTTTTCAGTCATTGACGATTAAGTATAAGGATCACAAAAATCATAGGAATCAGATAAGTTGACTGAAATATATATTTCAGAAAACATCCAACTTTAATTTGATATTTTCAATGAAAGAAAAATCCGGTGGTTAAAATGTTAAAGACTTCCATTGTATATCATGGTTATCCTCCTGTCTAGACCGGGCTTGTCACATCTTCATCTTTGAAACTGATGAGTAACTTTTCACGTTAGTTCATTTTTATGGCATATATTCCAAACAAACCCAAACAACCAAACGAAAGTAATAGTCATATATGTATAAAAAATTGTGGATGTTTTTTGGTACTGTTTGCTTATGGTCCATGCTGCTGTTCCAAACATAGCCATGTGGATCTTCATGCCCATGGAAAACTATTTTGTAAGACTGAGATCCTGATTTGCATGTGAAAACACAGTGATTACTGTTAGAATGCTGCAATCAGAGGTGCAAGCAGGGTGTGCCACCATGTCTGTCCTATATCATTTCAATTTAGAGAAGTAAGGTGCTGTGCATATGTACTTCTCAGACAAAAATATAAATAGATAGTGAAATTATTTGTTAAAAGTGTTAGGCAAAATAATTAGCCAGGCAGGTTCTAAGAAATTTCTGTTCAGCTTTGATGAACCTAGCTCAGGATTAGTTTGTAATTTTAATGACAGATAATTTTATTAAGTGTGCGGCATAAGTTAAATGGTACTGTGTAGACTGGAGAAGTCGATGAGGAGGTGGACTCCAGAGAAGTAAAGAAGAAGCTGGATTTTACTATGCCTGGTGAGTCTGAACAGCACTATTTTGGTGAGATTATGCAAGGGCTGCTCTGAAAGTAATACCTCTAATCTTATGATGTTAGCCCATGACATCAGAGGTGGATGTTGGTGGTATGGCAGTAGAGGTTGAACCTTCCCACCAAGATTCCATTACGTGTTGTTGCCATGTGACAGATGTCAGCAGAGGGGCAGTCTGACAGAATGGCATCTGACATGGAAGTGTGGATAAAGCAAAGGTGTGGAGCTGAATTCCTCAATGCAGTTAAAATGGCTCTCATTGACATTCATGGACACTTGAACGTTTATGGAAACCAAGGGGTAGATGTGAACACAGTGAGGTGATGGGTGGTGCCTTTCAGCAGTGGTGACAGAGGATCACCTTCACTGACGCAAATTTTTGTGCATAGCATGCAGGTTCTTGTTCATCACTGGCAGAAATGCATAGCTAATGGTGACTGTGTTGAAAAATGGTGTTTTGTAGCTGAGAATTTGCTCTTTGTACCTGTTACAGTTTCTGTGGAAATAAGTATAAGACATTACTTTCAGAGCATTCTATGTATAAATGAGACTGTATTGTTTCTTGCTGTTATGCACATGACTCCACTGAAGTCAATGGTCTTGGATGAGACTTGCTAAAATAAATATTTGGGCCCTTTTATTCTTTAGTCTCACGTGGAACACTGACTAATATTTAAGACTAGATCTACAGTTGTTGCCAAAGATTCTCAGAGTTATTTTATTGATATCATTTATTTTGTAATTCTTTTATCTCTTATTTTCTTTTATTAATTTATTTGTTTTCCCTGAATATTGAAGTCATTCAGGAGTACAATACTTTGTTTTGTTTTTCCTGGATGTATTCATCTTCAGTATGGGTTGCTATTCATGCAATGTAGTAAATCAAAACTCTGGAGAATTTTTCAAAAGGAATATGTGAAGTTAAGTTGAAAGTGTAAGGAGAATATTTCTGCAGTCGTTCTGCAGGGTTACAGGCTCAGTGCCAGATTAAGTACATATTCTTTGTATTGTTACCTGCTCTGGAAGGGAAGTAAAAGAATGTTAATGCAAATCAGAAATAAAAACAATATTTTTTTAATTTCTATTCTTTTTTTTCATAGTTGTTATTCTTTAAAAGGTAGTCCTCTAAGGTATCTATCTATATAGAATATAATTCCTGACTGGTAGTGAGTTTTACCACTAACTCTACTTAAGGATTAATTAAATAATCTCTTAGTTAATGATACCTCTCTCTTAGGCACTGCATTATAGGGATTATTTCTGCGGGCAAACTCTAGGCAATAATCAGTGTTTAGTTGTTGTGATAAAGCTGGATGTCTGTACAGAGATGTCTGTGTTATTATTCAGAGAAATCCTCAGGATCACTGGATTTCTTGGAGAGAGTAAAGAAGAGCAGGGATTCAGTATAAAATCATGTTTGCTGTAGATTTTTATTGTAGGAAATAAGAAAAAAGGAGAAGATTAAGTCAATATTTCATGGATTGCTCAAAAAAAAAAAAACTAAGTGACTATGTTTTTAAAAAATGAATTACAAGTTTAAGGCTTGCTCAAATAAGTAAATTGGCTACATTTAAAAATGTGAATTAAAAATGTAAGGAAGATGCAATTATAATAAAAATGTGTTTCATAAGAATGAAGAATTTTGTATAGGTAACTTCTGACATTGTAGAATTTCTCTCCTGCTCCTCCCATCCATTGAGGATAAAGTGCTATTTGTTTGTACTAGCAAATTTGTTTATCGTTTACTTTGCATCAAGTTGGCTTTCTCTCTGGCCCTTCCTGCCAGATCTTTCTTTCTTCTCTGTTCCTTTGGATAAACAGCCAGCCAGCAAACAGCATCAGTTTACTGCTTAACTCAACTGTGTTCATGTTCAGCATAATATGGCCGTTCATGTTCCAGCTCTGAATGTCAGGGACAAAATAAATGCTTCTCTATGCTTCTTTGGATCAAGGTGACACAGCAGCTCTGGCTCTACTTTGAGCTTCCCTTTTGCCAGTCTCATGTCAGCAAGTAAGCATAGATGTGTGCCATCATTTTAGTCAAGTGTTTAGACATGTAAGAGAAAAAGAGAAACTGAAAAGAAAGTTTATGACAGGACTTCCTTCTGACGAAATGATCTGTGTTCTGATCAGCTGTCTAATTTTGTTTAATTCTGCGCAACTTGTGTAAATATTCTAACAGTTGGAAGAAGTCTTATTACTATTTCTTATGCTTTTTCTCTTGTTAAAATTCTGTTGGTGTCATGAATCTAGTATATAGGTCTCTGGGATGAGAAGGGGAAAGAAAACCAGGACGTTTGAGACCTTTAAATAACCCGCTTAAAAAAAACTTTTCCTATGAAAAATATTTCAGTGTTCTGATCTGACCTACATAGGGTAGAAGCAAGAGCCATGGCCTAATGGAGGATAAAAAAATAAAATAAAATAAAAAAATAATCATTCACTATAAGCATGGCATGGGCAGATAAATTTGTATTTTTATGCAGTTTCAGATTAGGTTTTTGAGTTCAATACTCAAATATATCAGGCAATACTATAACATGCCATTTGATAAACACACATTTTCTTGATGTTAAGTGACAGATAGAGAACTTTGTGAATACTGTAGGATTTTGTGAGTCTTCAAAACAATGTCTGTCTTTGTGGGAGATTTTTATGAATAATTCCCTAAGTGAATAATGAGGCTTCTACATACAAGTTTACTTGATTTTTTTTTCCACTTTTTTCATCCTGTAAGGGAGAAGACCTTTACCCCCATTCCTCAGGAGTAGTTGATATTTTCCATTTTCAACTATGAAACTAGTTCAGGATGTGTGAGGAAATGGGCTTTGTAAATTCAAAGCACCTTTTTCGATAATCTGGTGGGAGGAGTTGTCTGCACATGTGCCCACAGGACAGGTGTCATCTCCATTAAAACGTAAAAATACTCCTGTGCATGAAAAGAATGAGGAAGAGGAGACGATAGCTCTATTTCTAGTATTAGGAGAAGGCTGCGTATTTCCATTCCTGATACCTATATTGCTAACATCAAGGAAGGGGACTACAATTACAGAATCACAGAACGGTTTGGGTTGGAAGTGACATAAAGATGATTTAGTTCCAAGCCCCTGCCATGGGCAAGGACACCTTGCAGTAGACCAGATATCTCAAATTTACTTCAACCTTGAACCAATAACTGCAATGATAAACTGTTGCTACAGCAACTATTTTCTTAAAAAATAACTCTAAAAAGCTGCACCAGTCAAAAATGGATTTATCAAGCAATTATTATGAAGTAGTTGTATTGCAATGCAATATAATGAACCTGAAAGGCTCAGAATGGTCAGATGGGGATGAAGATCTTTAACCTTTATGTAAATATTGATGCTGGACGCTTTGTGTCACTTGCCCTAGGGATGCTGCCCTTTTGCTGGAAGATGCTTGAACAGGATCAGGGCAAATGAGAGCCGCCCACTCCACACTGCCTAAATGTGGGTGTGTGCAATGCATGTACAGGTGTGGCTGTAATATAAAATATTCTCATTTAGAGACAGTGGATAAAAATAATTGCGGAATACTTGAAAACTTTCCATACATATTTGTATGTGGTCTTCCTGTGTCTGTTACTTTAGCACTACTTTTTATCAAGGTTAGTGCATATTACTCTGTATGAACTAAATGATTTATATTCTCTCTATATATATTAAAATGTGTATATGTGTGTATATATATATATATAAGTGTTCATATGTATATGTACACACACGTATATGCGATAGTACACACGGGTTTAGGATGCAACAGGAAAAAATAAACCTACAAATACACAGAGGTAGATGCTTCCACTTTTTTCTCTTGAACTTGCGAAAACTGCAGTACAAATCTCCACTTTATTCAAGTGTTACAGTGAACTTGAGTAGATAAAATTGTGCCTAGGTGAGGCAAACCTTTTAATCTTCTCACAGTTGTTAATCAAAATACAGAAATTAACAGTACTTGTTATAACAGTTCTTGAAATAAGTACTGCATATATTTATAATTTAAAGGTGCATGGAGCTTGCTTAATCATTCATTAATGTGTATTATAATAAATTATATAAAGAAACAATTACTTTATGTCAGAATTTTGTTGAAAATTAAGAGCATTTTATACTGGGAAATCAATTCCTTATGCAGCAGAAAAAGATTTTTTTCTACACAGGTTGCTTTGTAAGTAATGCCTCTTATTTAACACAGTTACAAAGAGCAAAGTAACACCATTTGATAGAGCAAATTCTCAGCTACATAAGGCTATTTTTTTGAACACAGTCACCACCATTAGCTATGCATTTTCACCAGCCATGAACAAGAGCCTGCATGCCACATTCATAAAAATCTGCACCAGCAGAGATGACCTGTTGTTATGATAGTACCGTTGCTAGAAAATGTTGCTCACATGGTCCATCTTTATGCACCCGAACAGATGGAAGCCAGAAGGTGCCACATCTGGAGTATACATTGGCTGTGGTAGGAAAGTTCCACTAAGATTGGCCATGTGCTTTGAGTCTTCAAACTGGAATGGGGCCTGGTGTCACTGTGTTGTAAGAGAAAGGTTGTCTTCTCAGAATCAAGGCCAGAATCAAGAAAACACAAGAAAAAGTTGAGTTAAATGCACAGCAGCATACAAGTACTGTAAGCGTCACTAGGGAAAAAGGAGTAAGTATCAACTAGGACAGCCTTGTTTGTTTGCAGAAATTTGAGGCCTTTTAATTTGAGTTGTTGCTGTTTACTTGCACTGAGTTCTGTGTTTGCCGTTAGTGCAAAACGTTTGTAGTTTCATAATTGTTATTAGTACTCTAAAGTCAACATAAAATTAAAAATATTTTTTCTCATTTGAAGAAAGATAGTGGCATCTGTAGCTTCTCAGTCTCTTGATGGGCTTGGGTCCTGTGCTTTCCTGCTAGTTACAGTTTTCCTGTTTGTTGGTTTTTGCCGATGTCTGTGGTCAAATTTACTAATAATTTTTTTTGCGTTAGAGCACAAGGACTGAGTTCCTATTGCCTTCTTCTGTTGTATCCCTTGAAATTTATGGAAGTGTATCAAATTAATGGCAAAGTTCACCCTTCATGTTATGTATCAGTGCTGCTGTTCTGCATTAGAATATGGAAGTACAGACACTGCAGAGTGAGTTGGCCTCTAGCCACACCTAGGGTAGGATTTGTTTTCTTTCAAGTCTAATTGGGCAATTGGAAATGGCTTCTGTCCTTTTGAAATGGTGATTCATAACACTTAGCTTTGTATTTCATTTTTTTGCTCATATGCTTTCTCTCTATTCTAATATGTAAAGGGAAAACAGATTCTGCCCTTGTGTTTTAGGAGCCTCAGTTCTTGTGACGGTGTATGAAAACCAGGAGAACAATTGTAATTCAGTCAGCTAGCTTATCGCCAGCAAGGACTTGTACAGTCAGGGAAACATGAGACTGTGTGTTGATATTCAGCTTTTTGAAATGCAAAAGTTGCAGTATTGCTCTGGTTAAGAGACAAATTTACTTTGTCTTCCTATATATAATTGAAATCAGGAATATATTTTTTTTTCAAATAAGTTTTCTTCTAGCAAAGCTTTCTGGAAACTTCTGGTTATTTGTTTAAGAGAATTAGTTAGTCTTTTATTGTTGTGTTGCAGTATGATTCCTTTTAAATCACAAAACATGGGTAACAGTATGAAAAATTGGTGAATGCTTTATTCTTCTTCAGCTGTCATGCTGCTCTGATTCAAGTGTGATTCCTGCATAATTGCATATACAACCACACACAGTTAACGTTAATCCTTCCTTATAGATTCAGCTGATCTGACCTAATAAATGTGCTGTTGTATGTCCCTTCCCAAGGCTAGATCCATCTTTTCTGTTGATAGACGCACATATGTCCAAAGAAGTGATTTTTTTTCTTAAAACTCACTGACCATTGTCTGTCTATTTTTAGATCAGCTTTTTTTTTCACCAGAGGAAAGTGTTTTCTTTGGCCTATGGAGAGAGAGAGGGGTATTCACCTTTTGGATGAAAAATTATCCTCTTTCTTTTCAGTTAAAGATACTTCTTGGGATGAAAGTAACTCTTGTAATTGCAGTGAATGAAAATACTTCTCCCAAGTCCAAAAAGGACTTACTGTGTGTTCAAAGTGACCAGACCAATAGCTGAATAGAGATAAAATGCACTGGGAAGGAAGCTACCAAGACAGATTTTTAGATTTCCCTTCCTTGGTGTTACTGACTGTGTTGGTTTTGGCAAGAGAAGACAAAAAACTTACTGTTTACTTACAGTGTAATGTAGGTAGTTTTTAGTTGCTGAAGAAAGATTAGAAATAATTGTTTTCACTACTAACAATGCTACTTGGCTAAAGCTGCTTTTCAACTCTCATGTTTTTGCTAATATTAGTTGTTTATCACACATCAGCTCTTAGTCCATCTGGAATAGTAGTCACCAAAATACTCGGAGCCATTGGTTTTGGCCACTACTTCTGGGACAAGGTACAAAATGGAAGAAACAAGTTGGACAATATGATATGAAACTAAAATTTCATCTCAGAACTTATTTGTTGTTCTCCTGACAAAGAGACAGAAACTGCATGTGGAGAGCTGTTCATGGATCAAAGCAGACTGAGTCCTTCAGAACTTAGCAAACAGTTCCACATCTTCTTCGCTGCTATTGCAAAGCACGTAGTTCATTAGCTGCTGCTATATGTTCTATTCCTATATGTAGATAGGAGTATTCCTTTACGCTGTTAGCTTTTGGTCTGTATGATAGAGAAGAAATAGAAGATTTTTGTAGATAAAAGAATTACTGATTCAGTTCTCTAAAAAACAATTTACTGCGTGTAAAGCAGTGTGGAGATTTGTTGTTAGGTAGGCAGTGCAAGGTCTTCAACTATTTTGCTTATGATAATGGCACAAAACAATATAGGATATCATATGCAAATCCCCAATCTGGTCTCCTGTTAAGGATATTATCTGCATTTTCAATGATACACAGAAAAATGTTACTCTTTTTATATGTCTTTGACGTGTTTTGACAGGTATAATCTTGATCTCATCCAATATGCTTCGTGCTGTGGATAAGGAAACTATTAATTTTCTTTCTATCCATGTGCCCATAGCATAAATTTTGAAACTTTCTGAGGCATTTGTGTTATTACGAAATCTCATTTTAAAAAGGTACAGAGATAAGCGTGGTGTCACCAAATGGTAAATTGACCAGTCAGGGACAATAGAAGTCCAATAAAAGTGAAGAGTTAGTTTTAATTACAACATTATTTAACTAGGGGATTGCAGTGAAAGGCAAGCTGTGTCCGCACCTTTCATCTTGGAGCCTTGCTATTTGATAGAGTAAATTCTCAGCTACAAAATATCATTTTTCAACATAGTCACTATTAGCTATGCATTTTTGCCAGCAAAGAGCAAGAGCCTGCTTGCCACGCTTGTTAAAATCTGCATCAGTGAAGGTGACCCACTGTCACTGTTGCCACTATTCAGTCACAGCACCTGCCACTTCACTGTGTTCGCGTCCACTCTTCGGTCACTGTAAACATTCAGCAAGCGTTGATGAATGTCAATGACTGCCACATTTTCCACATGGAGGAAATTAATTCTCCACCTTTGCTTCATATGCACTTCCATGTCAGATGGTATTCTGTCAGACTGCCCATCTGCTGCCATCTTTCACATGGCAACAGAACGAAACAGAATATTGGTGGAAGGTTCAGCCTTTACTGCCAAACCACCAACATCCACCTCTGATGTCATGGGCCAACAAAATAGGAGGTAATACTTTCAGAGCAGTCCTCATACAACTTTAATCAAGTATAAGAGAAAGATGAAAGAGAAGGCTTTTGTTCTCTTCGTGATTGCTTAGAATCTGTTACTTCAATACGAAGTTGTTGCAGTCTAGTAAATAGCTTCACAAGGTTTGTGACATCCTGTACCTCAGATTCTGCACTCTAAGCAATAACGAAGTGTTGCAAAAAACATAAAACTGCAAGATGAGTGTCTAATTGATGGTATCTGTACAATAGTGCGAACCTTACTCCCTTCCATGTGGACAAATTGTTAAGTCCAGTAGAGTTAACATTATCTATTAAATGTATCACTTCTCAGGTAACTGCTGTACCTAAATTGATGCAGTAGGAGTAAGAATTTAGCTGGGCTTTATCCATCTCATATACTGATCGCTTGAAGGGTGAAAATATTTCTGTAGATCCAGTGATTACCTAATTCATGTCACTTCAGCCGTTTTTCCAGTCTGTTCTCATGGAACGTGTGGAAAAAAAGATAGCTCAAGTCTGTTGATCACAGCTTGAATTGAATTATAGCCTTACCAAATGTTCCAGTATCTAGTAACATTGAGTGCACCTCAGCGTATTATGTTTTCTTTATTTTCCTGTTGTCTTAGGAAAGAAATGTGTAGTTACAAAAATGGTTTTTCAAGGTTTTATTCTTCCTTGCTCATCTTAGTGTTTGTTCTTATATTGTGTGACATGATCAAAGCTATGCAGCCATCCGGAGCTGGATTTGATTGTCTGCCTGTGGTATATGAACTAAGTCGAGGGAAGAAGACATCAGTCATTTTTATTACAGCTGGTAGACGTGATTAGATGTAATTAGTAGAAAACTGGCATTTAAGGGCAGGTGGGGATTATTCTTTAAAAAAATAAATAAATACATGTAGACTGGGGGCTTATTGGAGAGGGAGAAAACCTTTTAACAAGATAATGAAGCATCCCAAATATCATATATTTCCATTTTTCCATTGGTAAGCCATGTTATTCTTTAGTGGCATCCAATGCAGTGGGTGATGTTTGTGCAAATTTTGATACACACAAATGCTACATGTATATCTTAACAGCCAAAGTGAAGCTTAACATTTGTGAATGATGCCAATGTGGAAGGAATTGTAAATATTTGTAGTTGTGGAATAATTTTGATAGGTTGGAAGGAGAGTCCACTGAAATGCAAGAAACTGTAATTGGGAAGAAGTCTTACACATAAGTAGTAAAGCTGAATAGTTAAATGGTTTAACTTTTCTGTCTTACTCCCCTAAATAATTTGGCAGTTTGAAATTCAAGATAGCAAGGTTGTCCCACTCTACTCTGTATTTAGCTAGATAATGGTGTCCAGATTTCAGCTGCCTTAAGAAAAATCTGGCAAGTTGAATAGATTCCATTGAAGAATAAAAAATAACAGCTGATATTTAAATAATGTATAAGGAGACCTTAATGCAATACATATGGATTTTGTTATGGGAAGAGGACTCCATAGACTATGAAGACAAATTCAAAATAAGGTAAAAAAAAAAAAAAAAAAAGTCTTCTAAAGTAATCGTTAGTTCTTTGAGGACTAGCTTAGTTCTTTGCCATTAAAAAAGTAAATAAATTCCTGTGTTGGAGATTTTAAGGTACTTAATTATCAGATATGGCATTGATATGATTGATCTCTAAAGATCTTTTTCCAGTCATAGTTCCTGTAAAAGCAGTATATAATACCATGTCTTTCTGATAATTAACATCAGAGCTTCCTGTTCTTACCTTTAGTCTCTTTTATAATTTTCTCCAGTAACATAAAATTTCCATTAATTATAGTTGTGAACAATACATAATTCAAATATTATTTGACATTAGCATTAACTTTACTCCAAGCTACTTGATAAGTAATATCACTGGTGTTTTAGTTTTTTCTTGGTGGATTTTTTCCCCTATTCTTTTAGTTCTAAGATTGTTCCCAAATTTGTCATTTCAGAAATATAACTACAAAAGAACAATGTCTTAAATGATGTTCTATTTAATTTGTGAAATATATTTTATCACAATGATTAAAATATATATCCAGAATTTTTCATATATACTGATGTGGAAGTTGCTATCTTATGTTTATTAATATTTTAATCATCATATAAAATAATTGAATATGTCATAGTCTCGTAATTGTATTGTTGAACCAGGCAGGCCTCTAGAGGGAAGAATCTGACAGCTCATGGTCATCACATTTATAACCAATTAGAAGTACTCAATGCAGCAGTTCGAGGGGGATCACCCTAGCCAGCTAACAAGGTACTGCAGGACTGTGAAAGACAAAACTATTTTCCTCTTTTGTTGCTTCGTGAGGCGTTTCTGGTGGTAAGACTCTTAACTGACAACTGCAAATTATCTAGGGGGGAGAGTGGTAGGTGTCACCGTGCCACAGTACCTCTGCTCATGATTGTAAAGATAAGCAGAAGTGGGACAAGCAGTCTTTTTCGGGAGTGCGGCTTGAAGGAGCTGACCACTGCAAAAGGTGATAATGCTTGTGCATGGCAACAAAGGCACCACTCCCTTCTGGCTTATCTTTTGGGCCAGGTATGTCACACTAACAGAGAGAAAAGAAGAAAAAAAACCCCAGAGAAATGGGGGATAAAAAGGCCCTCATTAAACTAAGGACTTTGGAGAAGAACTCCCAAAGAAACCTTTGACGGAGAATTCCCTGAGGGGAAAACCTCTTTGGATGAACCCAACCCTAGGACCTGCTTGCTGCGAAGCTTCCTGGCTTCCTCCTATCCCCCGCGGTGACCAGACGAGTTCCTGAGAACAACGGACCTGCTATGAACCTCGCTGGACCCACGGTGGTGACTATCTCTCTTTTGCTTTCTGTGAAGACTCCTTGCTTATTTCCTCTCTTTTCTATTGCCTATCTTCCCTCCCCCATATCCCTAAGCAACTAGGATTTATAACAAATCCTATGTTGGGCTAACATTTGACCCGTTGTGTCTTAATCTCGCCATCAGGTATACATATATCAAAAAGAACCTCTTCTCCCTCCTATAAATTGGAGCGGGACAAGGACATCATAGTTACATCCACTATCAGTCAAAAATTATATAGATAAACGTGCAAACTGCAACAGCTAATAAATAGTAGGAGTCCCTTGTCACGGAAAAGCAGGCCAAACCATGACAATCTGCAACAGAGAAAATTTATAGTAAAAGTTAGGGGTCACGCAAAGCATCTGAGTACTATGCTGTTTGACTACTCCCTCCTGCTTATAAGCTCCCTTTAAAGTACTGGAAGGTTGCAGTGAGGTCCCCCAGGGTCTTCTCCTCTCCGGGCTGAAGAAGCCCAGGAAGCATCATACGAAGTATTATATAAATTCTTTGGGATGTTCATAATTTAGTTGCAAAAAAGTAAAAATAAAAAATAGCTGTGTAATAGAAAAATTTGAATAGACTCAAATACGGGAGGACCATAACATATATTTCTGGATTGGTGAATGGGACTCAAACCTACTGTGTTCTTGGCTGGTTTGGGAGAGGCTGGTCATTCCTTTCTCCTTTTTATTTTGTCAATACAGCTAGAGATGTGAAAGATATAAATTACAGTCTGGAGGAATGAGAACAGTTTTTGAAATCTCGCAGGCTTTCTTGTGCGCACTATTTTCATATGGATTTCATTTTTTTTCCAAGTAGATTCACTGCTAATGGAGAATTATTTATACTGAGAATTTCCAATGATGAATAAAGAGAAGCCTTCACAGGACAGCACATAGTGTTCCATTCTGAGCTCAGTAACAAATATAAGCTTTTATTTTTCCTTGACTGCTGTTGTCTTGTGTATGGCAAATTCACTTTCTTTCATAAATGCTCTTGTAAATTTAAATGGAAAATATTCACATTCTATTAAATGAAAAATATATTAATGGGTTTTATTGAGTGAATGTAACTATCTCCAACATCATACTAAGGGCTTCAAGAATGTAGTGGTTCTATTAATTTAGTTAATTCCTCTATTGTTTCTGAGCTGTTTCCTTTTCTATGATTTTAAAATATCTTACAGCTGACCTACTTGACCTTTCTCATCCGCTTACCACTCAAAACTAAATCTGTTCAGTAGAGCTCTTCAGGTATCCAGACTGAAGACTCCAACCATCTTACACTGGCGAGAGATGGTACTCTCTTTTCATAATGAGTATCTTATGAAGAAATAGACCTCTTGAAGACCTATTTCACAGAAGAATCATGATGAGTATTCTTAGCAGTTTTGATAATGATGATCATAAGGATTAGGAATCCTCCAGTACAGGATCTTTATGAAATCTGAGCAGCTCTGCAGGACTCTTGCAGAAAAACTTAATACAAAACCCTTTCCCTGTATTTTTGTCAAAACTCTCCTGCTTTATTGCATGTTGTATCAAGTGCTACCCTTCATTCCCTGCAATTTCACAAGCTTTCTTTTGTATTTCCCCCAGCTATCAAAAACTTAACTACTTCAGTGTACTGCAGTAACCTTACGGTGAGTGGTATAATATACATATATGGGTGAAATTGTATGATTAATGGGCTCTTTCAAGGCTGGCATATATGTCACAGGAAACTTAGCTATGCATTTTTGACTTGTGAGTTTTTATGACTGCATGAAAGCAGTCCTGAATTGTAGTCAGGTATATAATTGCTAAAATAGTTGATTTTTTACACAAAAATATCATTACTAGAAACCTTTCGTAAAGACATAGCAGACATCACGTAGAAGACGCTCATTTATTTCTTTTGGGGCAGGTCTGCTCTTGAGTCAAGGTTTCTTTTTCCTTGCGTCTAAGCTAAGGAGCCAGTCATGTCCTTCGTTCTTCTGGTTCACGAGGCAGCCATAGCAGATTTTGCAAATGCTGCATGTGTCTGATTTCTGATGCAGCTAATGTCCTTAGCTAGTAGGAGTGTTTTAAAAATAAAATTCACATACTATTTGAGAATGCTAACACAGACTTTGTGGAAACTGACTTCAAACGGTAAAAGTAGGGCCCGTAAAGAGGAATGTTGTTGTAAATCAGACACTCGGCACAACTGAGGTGTTCTGTGTTGCCTAGATTTCACTCCAAATATTCAGAATACGTCTTTTTCTGTATGCCAGTAAGAAGTGCTATTGGCATACATTTTGCTTCTGTTTTGACTTCAGTATGGCCAGAAAATTATAATTACTGCAGTGCAACAGCTCCTAATGGATTGTGGCAGCATGTGTGTGTCGATATCTAAGTTTGTCTTTGGATTGACAGCAAGAGCCTTGGGATCACAGGGTTGCATATAGTGTCTCTGCCAAGGATTATGGAATGAGGTCTTGAAGATGTTGCATGCTATTTGCATTCATCCTCTGGCAAAATTCTCCCAAGGATCAAAATAGTCTGTCCACAATCTTGTTTAAACATGTAGTGTATTTGATGTGTTAATTTTCAAATTTTATCAATACATCTTTGTGGATACTTCCTGAAATCTACTTTTAGGAAAGATAACTTCCTTAATTAGGAGGAAGTTTGAATTATTTAGTAGGACTAGTTATAGAATTTAACATACGGTGCTTGTTTTAGTATGTATATGAGATACGTTAATTTATACACTTCTATTCGCTGTCATTTAAAATAAACTCTCTAACCTCCAATTTATATTACACTGTGTTTAAATTACTATTTGAGCTACTACTTTGACTAATCAGGTTAATGGATTTAAAAATGAGCTTTAAAGATGACAGGTAGGTGGAACAGAAACATCACACTGCTATTTAAACCAAAATACAAAGACTTGAAAAGAAAAAAGCCTAGAATATTTAAGTCAAATTTGTAGTAATCTGACAGTTTGAGTGTTTCTACTACATATCTTTAATGTGAGTTCTCTAAAATTTAGTCTTTCTGTGTGTTTTACAAAAAGGAACAGGCAAAATGAAATGTAATTACACATCTGCATGTAATAATTCTAGCCATTCGTGACGATAGAAGATGATGGCTGCTTATTACTGGAAGAAGATTATTTGGAAAAACATTCCAGGTTCTGCTATATTTCGGTTCTGATTAGATATACCTTTGTAGACACAGTACAGTGACTCCATGAAAACGAAGGAGAAAAAAAGTCTTCTGACTTGACCGTGTTTTAGAGCATTTCTGAACAACAAGTTAGAGTCCTTTACAATTGGACATACCTGTAGTAATTATATCAGGATTTGGAAATCTGTGACTCCAGATGTTAATGGTTTGAAGGTGATGCTAGATATTGTAGTACCTTTTTAAAGTTCTAGGTAATTACCTAACCCGTAAAAGTTCTAATTGATTAATATATTATTCATTTTTTTTTGCTGGCAGAGCTACCTTTCTCCATCTTAATATCATGGCAGTTTTAGGAAAGTATCTGGAAGAACTCTCTCGGTCTAATACAGTAAATGCATAATATGTACAACTGCGCTGCTGAAATTAGGTCTCTCTAGACACATAAGAGCTTTAGCTTGATACTTTCCAATCCTCTGAATGCCAGTATGGAGAACTTAACTCCTATCAGCACTTTAGTATGTTTTCAGTGCCCTGAAACTCCTTTTCTTTAATTCAGGACAAAAATGCACAAGGAACCACTACATCATTTATTCAAAGCCCAGAGAGCAAAGTCTCAGAAGAACTGCAAGCTCAGCATTTTTAATAAACTTGTTTTCTGTTTATTTGGACAACACCCTGGCAACAGGATCCACCCTTAGGAAAACTGAAAACAAGATGATGGTAACCAGGTTGCTAAGTTCATATACATTAGTTTTCACTGCATTTATTTATTTGAAACTTCTGTATGGCTGAGCAAGTGAAGTTACTCAAATCATGCTAGTGAAGATGAAGAAACTTGCAGGTTTTGAAAAGTATGTTCACTTTGCAGAGAGGTGCCTGTTTGGGTTTTCAGAAGTGGTTCAAACATCCAGCTGTAATCCCTGTGGCCAACTTCACTACTTGTGAAGGTGCCTCTGGTACATTTCTGGTCTAATCCTCAGAGGCACAGTCTACCTGAGCACTGCTAGAACCTAAATCATGGTTCAGTATCTGAACTACTGGACAGCAACTTTTCTCTTGAGACTTTAAAGAATGTAAACTTCAATTTGTAATGCTTCTGCTCCATAACAGTGCATTTCTGTACACTTCACAGGGTGTGAGAGCCCCACGCAGGTGAAGACACCTGCCCTTTCATTTCTGCAGGCGTCAGGGTATAGTGGGGACTGAAGCTCTTGTTTGGTTTTAAGAGCCTGACTCATCTACTGTCTCATTATACAAGCTGATGGAGAGTTGTCAGCCCTCAGGATAGGAGGAAAATAGTAAAGCAGAAATTGAGGGAGGAATAACCAAGTTGAGGGAGTTCAGCCATGCAGTTATATATAGTATGCAATACAAATGTGAATCTAGATTTCTTATTTAATATTGGAGTGCCCTTAGGGAGTTGAATATTATATGAAAGCCTCACTTTCATGGATACAATATACGTTCAACAAAAACATTAGATCTCCAGAGACAGCATAATCCTGTAGACAGCTGTATTTTTACACTCATGAACAGTCTTTCTGTCTCTTTTGTACCTCAAAAGGAGCTGGGCCCTGGAGTCTCAACCTTTTAAAGATGCAAAAAGTGCACACTGTATAGTAAGTACTAGAGGTGTTCTGCAGATAAGATTGTCCTTGCTTTTCTCCTTCATACAAAGTAGAAATCATAGGAATAGGAATTTTTGAAGATGTGTGGATGTTCCCACTTCCAAGGTCCAGTCCAGTATATCTTTTTTGTGTTCATGAAACATGGCAGATGCTTAAAAAGAAAGTACAGCCAAACTTATCCTGTGAAGGGTAGTTTTGGAGAAGCATAGGGAACGTTAAAATGACCCTTACGTCCTTACTTCTGACTAATACGTCTAGATGTTGTGGCAGTGTGTTCTACTGTTTTACTTCTAAGTTGTTTCCTTTGCATTAGGTTTTGCTTGTGAGTTATTTGTACTGGTTTTCAGTCTCTTTGGATATTTACTTGGTGCTGCATATTGCAAGAAAAACAGAAATAGTCCTGAATTAACACTGCTGGCAAAGTTTCTGGCTATGGTTATAAATCATATGGTTTCCTGAGCTACAGGAAACCATTCTCCAAGAGTGAGACCATTCTTTGCATTTCATTCTTTAGTGAAACTAAAGGGTGACCTGTTTGTTCTCAATTACACTAACTTTCTTAGAAGTCAGACCCAGAACAAGGAAGTGAGAATATGTGTGAGTAATTTGCAGTCATATAATGAAATATTGCCATGGGAAATGAAGTAGTTCAACATATGCTGAAACCCCTGCTATCATTCTTGATGTATTTATTTTCCCTTTTCCTTCTCTTTTTCGGAGTCATGTTGACCTAAGAAATTTGCAGACCTCCATATATTATGACAAAATACTAATGCTGCAGTAGGTATTTGGTTGCAATAATTTGAAATGAAAGCAGTATGTATTCCACATATCAGAAACCTGAATTTAATACATAGGGATTTTGTACCTAAAATTAATAAGTATTGATAAAATAAGCAGCAGAGATCATGAATTATATGTTTCTCCAGACAGCTGCAAAATGTTTTTAAAGAGATTTGCTTATTTCTTTAAAATTTCTTTGACATTTATTACTGTATTGGAAACCCAACTCCATTACCATTATCAGGCTTAGGAAAGATATGCGGTGGTTTACTGTAAAACCATTTACTTTTTTTGGTAATAGGAAAGAGATACAATTGATGTGTAGACATCACAAAACTGCATAAAACTGTGGAAAGGGTTGATGTTTTAGCTAAAGAGGGGGTACAGTGAGACGCCTTTGAAGTCTTTTGTTGTGACGTCCTTTATTTGTTCAGAGAAAGGAATCTGAAAAAGTCACGTTTTTGGTATAAGTAGTACTGTGTTCTGTAGAATCAAAAGCCATTGGTGTTTGCCAGTTTGATAGGATTTGCCGAAATGCTTTGATATAAGCAAAGGCTTAAACAGGCTTTTGTATATTTTAAATGGGCAGTTGAACAATGATTCCTGTTTCCAAAATAGTAGGTAGAAGAAAGGAGGAAGTATAATCTGAATGGTCCTTCGGTTTATAGGAAATTAAGCCATTTTTGTACGATATCAGTTGTAAATAAACAGAGTCAAAGAAAATACAGTGCATACAGTGAGTTCAGTAAGGTATAAGTATTTATTTACAATAAGCTTGGTACCGTGACTGTGCACACTTATTCTGTAACATGTTACTTTTCTGTAGTGAAGATCAAAAATTATATTTTTTTCTAATTCAGCGTTTTCAATGTATTAAATACAGACTCAATTAGTTAAAATTCCTTGTTTTGATGAATTTTTAAAATCGGAACCTTTATTTCTGGATGGAACAATTCTCTATATTTATTCATAGGAAAGATCTGTATTCTTCAGAGAGGTCATCTTTTCATAAAATGTCAGGGAAGCAGCATGACTGCTGTTTTATTCAGCCAGTTTCTTTGAGCTGTTTTGGGGACACTTTTCTTGGTTATTTAGTCTGGCTGCACAGATCATTCTTCTTCTCTGTTCTCTTAGCTTATCAGAGTGAAGGCAAGTTACATTAGAGCCTGTGGACCAATTTTGTTTTTATATTAAAAGAACAATTTTTGCTCCTGACGTGGGAAAAATGGGGGAACATAGCAGTGTTGTTGTCTAATGACTGACAATAAGTTATAAATAAAAACATGCACAAAAAAACACTTAATAAACAAAGCCCCACAAAACGCTATTTATAAAGTTGGAGGTGATAAGAGGATAAGAGATTGTTCTTTCCTGTTGCTTAACTCTACTGTGTCTGTTGCTGTCGTAGAGAAATTAGTCTGTTTTTTAGGAGTATAATGATTTCCTTGGCCTTGACTGTTTTTTCTACTGGGTGAAAAAAAAAATCACTTTTGTAAGGTTATGGTAGCTGCCCTTTTAATGTATTATGGCTGGTGTCTGATCTGAGAGCTTTTGGAATTCATTGAGGAAAATAGCATGGAAAGTTCTAACTACACATTTAAAGATGTAATAAATAGTATAAATATTTTTCAGAGAGTACTTACGAAAGTTGCCAAAGTTACATACTTGCATTGCACATTGGTCAAGCAATACATTTTTTTCCCTTTTTTTTTCTGAATGTGCTTTCGTTTTGCTGTGATTTAATATTTACATATATATGCATAGGTCATCTCAGTTAATACTGTTATCATCTTTGGCACCATAAGTAGGAATGCTTTTGGACAAACACAGGTTGTCTTAAGATACTGAAGAACCTACTTTTATGCTTATTTCATTATAGGACATCATTAAAATCTTCTGTCAAGATTAGGCCCGATCTTCAATTCTCTTCCTCAACAAGTAGGTTGATTTGCATTCAGAAGAAAACAAACAAACAAAAAACAACAATATCCGTTCTGGACACTGTCGTGTTTTAAGAGTCAGATACTCCACTGCAAAGTTGACTATTTCCATCATTTTTCAATAACACACATGATGGCCTTACAACCAGTATTTTCCTCTGTTATGTAGATGGATATAAACATGAAATTTGAAAGGATGCTGTCATAAGAGACAAAAAGCATCATTTGAAACATCTCTTTTAAAAGTGGAAAGGAGCAGAAAATCACAGTTAATACTTAACCAGTCTTTTCTAGGGCTTCTAGGAGAAAAGAAATATTTACTGTCCCAACAATCTGACCTTCATATAACAAACCAGCTATAAACCAGAAAGAACTTGATGCTTTTCAATCAGATTTGATACGAAATTGATTCAGTCATTTCTAAACTAGTTCACCTGGAACAGATGCGAGTGAAATTGAAAGTGTTTCTAAACAAATAATAAAAGGAACTCCTATCACATTGGAGACTGGTTAAGAAGTAGCAATATAGGAAAGAATATAACTCAATTAAGGATGTGTTGGTCAAAAGCACAGATCCTGTTTTTTAAAAAATAGGAAAAATAAGATTGAAAATAGATGTAGGTGAAGTCATAAATGTTTGCTTGACTATAAATATATGAGGAGGAATACAGGATTGATACTAGGCTAGGGTTGTGTAAGGTGGAGAGGTGGAGAAACAACATGAAAAAATAAACCTGTTGTCACTGTTAACTGAGGCAAGGAGTTGATAGGAAGATAATAGACAAATGGGTGCAATGAGAGAGAGAGCGCCTAAAATCAACTGTCAGGTGGGAGAATGAATAACAAAAAGGATTGAATTTATCCTCAGTAACGAAGCGTAGAAGCCAGGAAGGAGAAGAAACGTCATGAGAAATAGAGCAAGGAAGAAGAGGACCTACTCAGACAGTAGTCTTGTAAATTCTTACTACACCACTTCTGCAGTTTTTCCTCTCGGTTTGTTCAGGTTGGAGAACAAAGAGGAGAGACTGTGCTTCAGACTGGAAGGGAACACAAGCAAGTGCCAGTATAATTTGCTTTGGGAACAAAAGGAGGCTGTTCATTATTTCACTTCATTTGTAGTCAGTTAACTTTGCTGTACAGTTTTTGAAATAGGAGAGTAGAAGTACTGCAACAGAGCATTAAAGGAAGAATGAAATATATTTAATATGAACTCCCTTTGACACTATTATAGTATTTAATTGACGTTAAATAGCTACCATTGGAACCATTATGAATATGATATGAATACAAATGTATGAAACATTTCCATCATATTGAATCAACAGCTCCAACAGATGAAGTTACATCATTGGAGCCATTAAGGGTTTCACTTCTGCAAGTGCATTTATTGCTTATGAAGGTGCCATGGTGACATTTCTGAAGACTGAGGTCTTACTATGTGAACCTTGTTCTGCTAGCAGGAAACGTATTGGAGAAGCTGATCAGAGCTTTTTTGCAACGTGGCTAGCCTGTAGTAGAGATTGCTAACACTATGCAGCCAAGTTGTTCCAGCTTCTTTGTGCTTTCTTCAGTAATAAGATGTCTCACATTAATGCAGAAGTCTTTGTTATGTTTTGTATGCAGCTTTTTCAGAGGATAGAGAAGCATGGGTGTTCTTAAGGTTACTTTCTTCCCAACCTACCAATGATATTTGAACCTCAGGCTCTTTTCTTCTAGTAATGCTGAACCTACCACAAGAACTATTGCACACTGTGCATAAGAAAGAATGGGTTAGATCATTTTCTTAAGAGTTCAAGTCTTTCTGAAATGCAGCGAAACCTGTATGGAAACAAAAAGAGGCTTTAATTGAGCAAGCTTCTTGATGTTTAATGTCTCTGTGATTCACAGTTAATTGCAAATACTGGAAGACGTTGCATGTCTTTGCTAAGCACGTTACTGTGTGTGGCTTTCTGTCCTGATTTCTCCATAATTTCTTCACTAATAGGCTAACATGTGTGGTACAACAGATTAAGTTATTAGATCTGTTAATTTTGTGAAAATATTTCCCTTCTAACAGGTAGATAGAGCCATATCCATCTACTGATTGGCAGAATAAAAAACAGCTCTTTTATTTGTACTTCGTAATTTTATGGAAGCCTACCTAATTTTGCATTATATTCTTAACTGGAGAAGAGTGTACTTTAATAGATGGCATATCCCATTCACATCAGTATGCCTTTGGGAATTTTATCAGTGCATGGTGTTTTTTTGGCTTGGGTTGGAAGGGGCTTGAAGTCCCTCCAGTTCCAACCCCTTGCTATGGGCAGCGCTGCCAACTACCAGATCAGACTGCTCAGAACTCCCTCCAGCCCACCTTGAGAACCTCCAAGGATGGGCCTCACACAACTTCTCTGGACAGTCTGTGCTGGGGCTTCACTGCCCTCTAAATTATTTA
>JACDJE010000642.1:0-162204 GCA_016647715.1 Pavo muticus | reverse complement strand
AAAAAAAGAAAAAGGTGTGTTTTGGAGTAGAAAAAAGACTCTGAAAGCTTTCAAAGTGGGAGATGAAGTTGCTTGCTGTGAGTAGCGTGCTCTCAATACACAGGTAAGAGCTGTGCCACTCTCATGTGCTAGGGTTCAGATAAAGTGAAGCATTTGAGCTTGCAACTCTTTAGGATTTGCAACAGAAATGGGAATATTTTTTTCTTTGAGACCATAATTATTTATTAATAAATATAAAACTAAGGCTATTGAGGACATCTTGCAATACTACCATTTTCACTCAGCTACTCCATGTTAGATGAATGCTAATTTTACAGGCAGTCCAGTGTATACATGTTTATAACAAAAAAGCTGCATTTCTAAATCCAAATTCCACAGATTACATATTATGTTTTGCTTCTTGTGGGTGTTCTTGAATTGTGCATTTTCTATGGGAATGTTTTCAATATTATGATAAATTGTTAATGTCTTTCTGTATGCTTTGAAGAGTACACAGTTCAGAATATTTACCTAGTGTGCCTTGCTTACTGCTCTAGTTTGCAGTGAACACCCGAGTGGCTGTGATGTTGCGGAGAGTGGACTGGTTGTGCGGTCCCATTAGGCGTCTTCCTTTCAGTGCTGCCCAACGTGATTGTTTCTGGGTACAATTTAAGGCAATGAACTTCATCTGTAAAGTCCACCTTTGCTGCATTTGGCATGTTGAAAGAAAAAGAGCTGCTGTCAATAGCGTCCTGTAAATTAAAAGATGTCAGGACTGACAGTAGGATTTTCTAAATAGAGATCTGTCAGCTCTGGAATTCATTTCTCTATTTGTGCCGTATTTCATGACCTTAAGGACATGACAAGAGGTTTGTTTATTCACTCTAGCTTTTATCTAATGAATTGGTTGTATGCTGAGCCTGGGGTCTCTCTGAATGACACTTCATTCAGATTTGTAACATTTGAGTTGCTTATTGTTGGTATGCTTTTAGAAACACTATTAGATTTGAAAAAATATATATATATATTCTGATCATAGAGTATTAATTCTTTGCATGTGGACAGTGTGATGTTTACCTCATCCATGTACCTGCAACAAATCTGAGAAAGTTCAGTAAAAATTGTCATCTTTGATAACAAAAAACTGTCCGTATCATACTGTTTAATTTCAGCCCGTGTCCATGGAAACTTCTGACATTTTTTATGTTTATGTGTGAGTGCTGCAGAAATGCAGCTTCCAGAGGGAAAGGCTTTGGCCATTTGACCTGGTACAGAACAGCCAAGTGACCGAGTGAACTGTCTGCTTTTTGCATGCAGGCCATTTTGCTTGCTCTAGGAACTCTACTGCTGCGTCTTTCACGCATATACCTGCCAGCTCATTTCCTCAGCCACCTTCCACAGCCCTTCCTCAATGCCCTGTAGTACTGTCAGTGATGATGAGCCTCTATTTTTCTATGCCATCTCTTCAGTAACAGAGTTTTGGAAAACAATAACAAGATAATACAAGGAATCAGCTCTGAAGCAGGGGAAGCGAAAGTTGTCCTGACATCTTCATGTAAAGATACTAAATACAAATTTAAACAGTAAATACCAAGCTGAAGCTGTCAGAAGAGATTTTTCTTGTGTTTTGAACGTGTGTGCACAGTTGTCTTGTGGCATGTTGGGTTCTGAATGGAAAGCTTGATCCACCTCAAAGATGTTAAGGCTTGAAAGCCCAGAACAAGTGCAAAAAAAAACAAACAAACAAACAAAAAAACCAAAACAACAACAGAAAAAAAAAAAAAAACAACTAGGTGATTTATAGACTATATGCAATTTCAAATACTTGTCACATCCTTTAGGAAGCCTTCCACTGTACTTTTGCTGCCTTGCCTGTTGGCTACCTGGGACAGGAATACAACCTTGTATCCTAGAAAGTCTTCTAGCACGTTATTTAATACATGAAGTTCTTATCAGGTCTTTGTTGTTGCCTATCTGATTTTTTACATATATATATATATATATACACATATATTTAGTACCTTTAAAACAGCAAAAACAAACCTGAAATGGGCCAAAAACTGAGAAAATTAGCTTTAAAAGACTACGTCGCAATACTAAAGCCTCTTCCATGAGAAGTATTTATACACATTTTAGCTGTGGAAGTATAAATTAGTCTTAAGTGTTCCACCAAAAAAATAACAACCAACCAACCAACCAGTACACAGTAGGTTCTTCGATGTGATAAAGAACTGCCACTGGGTGCCACTGTTGAGTTTCAGAGCAAGGCACCACACTGAGTTTCTGTGGCAGCCAGAATTTGTTTCTGGGAAGGAATGTGCAGACAGTAGCTGTGCAACAGAAATAAATTACTTTTACAGTTTTAGGGCTTGTGAAATAGAACCACAACCACGATTTCATTCTCATGTTTCACTAGATATTATCGTATCCAGTGGTAGATCGTTGTGACATGTCAGCCATGCTTCTTTTCTCTGCGTCCCTGGCTTGCTGCTCCGAGCAGGAACTAGGCTAAATGAGAGAGGACTATAAACTCACTTTATTGTTATGAAGCATTTTATTGCTTACTGCAGGTATTTTGGCAAACACACCTAGTCTGCCTGCAAGTCATCTTAAGTAACATGTTTACGTGGTTGCAGTGGGGCTGAAGTTCTAGTTTTGAGCTACTGTGGATTCCACCTTAGAAACCGAACGAAGTCTTCATTTAAATAGTCTCTTTGCGGTACAGGTTTTAAGTCATTGCTTGGTCTGTTGTGCAGCTGTGTGAGCTTCCTGGATGATGTGCAAAGGTAGAAAATGGATCATCGTCTATAGGTTTCCTTCAAGTTTTATTCATTTCACGTATTCATTTCTGGTAATAAGGAAGACTTGGTATTTCTTTACAACAATATCCTTAGCAATGTTTTTTTTTACTATTTGTTCTCTAGACAAATAAATGAACAGTAAAGCAGAGTATATAATCAGCTACCCAGTGCAGAGTACCTTGGGGCTTTTTATTAAAGATATAGATTTTGCTGATTATTTTAAGACCATCACATGAAGAATAGAAGTGGCTTTGCACAGAATTCCATTTTCCTTTATCTTGCTATTATTTTTTATTGTTACTGAAAAAAAAAAAAACTAAAAAAAAAAGCCGCATCTCCAAAGTACACTTTTGTTATGACATTTGAGTACATTCCTTTTATATATATTCCAGATCTGAATTTTTATTTGCTCTGTACTTGTATTAAATACCTCTTTGTGGTGCTCTGATTAATTAATTAATTGGTTTGTAAAGCTGTTTAGCATCCTTAGGTGAAAGTTGCTATAGAATTTGTGAGTTTAGTTTACCATTTTAAGGAAGATCTTGTAAGAAAGAAGCAGAAAAGGAGTAGTAAATCACAATATTATTTGCATAACTCTTAGTGCCAAGATTTTAAAGAACATTGATCAAATATAGTTGATTGTGCTTTGTCCTGCCGTGAGAAGTTTTCTAGTGTCATTTACTTTTCAATCAAGTGCTCCACTTTACCTCTAGCAACAACTTTCCCTGTTTACCAACCTGCCAAGTTAAATAACATGGTGTTACTGTGTTAAGTTTTTAGTACTGATGATTTCATTGGTGCTGCAGTGCTTATGTCAAAGCAAGTCTGGGACTTGAGCTTCAGACTATACGTTTAAGTTTTAGGGTCTGACATTCAGTGTTCAGATTTTGTAAGGATCATTCTTATGTTTTCATTTTCAACTAGCTTAGTTAAATTACTAAATTTGATCCATGTGTCNAAAAAAAAAAAAAAAAAAAAATCTTCTTAATATCTAATCTTAATCTCTCCTCTTGTATCTTAAAACCATTCCCCCTTATCACTGTCAGTCTGTGTAAAAAGTCAGTCTCCCTCCTGCTTCTAAGTTCCCTTTAAGTACTGGAAGGCTACAATGAAGTTTCCCCAGAGCCTTCTCTTTTCCAGACTGAACAAGCCCAGCTCCTTCGACCTTTCTTCTTAGGAGAGGTGCTCTGACCCCCTGATTAACCTCATGGCCCTCTTCTGGACTGGCTCCAACAGTTCCACTTTTTTTTGTGCTGGGAACTACAGGCCTGGACGCAGTACTCCAGATGGGGCCTTATAGGGGCAGAGTAGAAGGGGACAATCCCCTCCCTCGTCTTGCTGGCCACCCCACTTTTGATGTAACCCTGGGTACTGTTGGCCTTCCAAGCTTCAAGCACACACTGCTGGCTCATGTCCAGCTTTTTGTCCATCAGGACCCCCAAAGCCTCCTCCTCAGGGCTGTTCTCAGTGGGTTTCTTCTCTCAGTATTATAGCTGTAGCAAACTATGAACGTTCTGACTTTTTTCCCAAATGCCTAACGTTTTCCAAATCAATTTAATTTGGAAAACTCCTGCAGGATCATTCGAGGATAGGGAATGGTAGTGATTAAGCTGGCGAAGCCTTCATCTCAGGCCTTCATTTAGTCTTCCGAGCTGCTGTAGTCCGTGAAGAAACATTGAAGATTATTTATTTCATTTTTCAAACCTTGGAAAAAGTGCAAGGAAGATTATATTTCTGTTAATTGTTGAGAAGCTTGTTCACTGTGGCAAGACTGGACGCCAGAATTTTAGATGATGACAGTTGATAATTGCAAGTTGCTACCTTTTTATGGGGTATTCTATGTGAGGAAAAAAAAAGATTATTTGGTAACTGAATAAAGCAGTACTGCAAAGGAGAAATATGTTTGGCTTTTGCAAAACAGCCCATTGTTTCTGAAGGACTTTGAGTCATTTCACTACCAACATTTTCTCTATTCAAAGTATCAACACAGAAAAAAATAACGACCCTCATTAAAAGGAGATATTCCATCTTCCTGACTCACATGCAACTTCACCAGTCTAACTCTTCCGCTCTGGTGAAAACAGAGCCCTGTGCCTGACATGTATTGCTGGTAGATGCTGGACCTCAGTGGTTTGCAGAATTCTCCTTCCAGCATAAAGAACCAGAGGCAGAAGAAGTAATATGAAGTACAAGGACTCTGATTCAGCATTGCCACACAGGGGAAATGTTCCATTCTTTACGATTCTTTATAAAGCCTAATGGCACAGTGAAAAATGGAAATATTTGAAAGATTAAATGATTCCCTTCTGAAAATTTTCCTTGACTCAGTAAAGACATCTTACGGAGAGGTGAAAATATCAGAGATACAGTAAAAATGCTGGTATTGCTAACTTCCACAAGAGCTGTATAACTGAAAAGCCGTCTCTTACGGAACCCAGCTTACTTGCTCGTAAAAAAAGGACAACAAAATTAAAATACCTGTGCAGTAGTTCTTCTGCATGTTTGCATGTCTGTGTTTTAGTTTTAGAGATATATAAGAAAATTGATTTAAAAAATTGGTAAATGACAATGCAGGTTGCCAATAAAAAGTGCTTTGATGAACAATACTTGAAAAACTAGATTTGTAGATTTCTAGATCTGCAGTAAGAGATTTCTTGAACAAAGAATTAAAATGTTTCATGAGAAAAAAGTCCTTAATATCTGCACTTGATAATGATTGGGCTCCATTTCATAAACTAGTTAGATGCTTGCATAAAAATCTTAAAATATATCTGAATAAAGTTTAGTACCTATGATCATAAACCCTGTTTACTGTTTAGTTTGGAAAAAAATATATATATACTTCTTTGTTTCTGGTCATAAATATGAGTTCAGATTTTCCAGCTTAGTTCACAGCTTTTGAAAGGGTAGCATCCATTATCAAAAGAATACTTAAAATTCCTTGTTGAAGGTGGTGTTTTCAGGATGGAAGAAAGTCTTAACTCTCAAATTGGTGGGCAGGTTGGAACAGGGGATGGATGACAAGCACTGTTGCACCCTTCCTGATATTAATACCAAATTGACAGGATTCTGCCGCAAAAAAAGAAAAAGGTGTGTTTTGGAGTAGAAAAAAGACTCTGAAAGCTTTCAAAGTGGGAGATGAAGTTGCTTGCTGTGAGTAGCGTGCTCTCAATACACAGGTAAGAGCTGTGCCACTCTCATGTGCTAGGGTTCAGATAAAGTGAAGCATTTGAGCTTGCAACTCTTTAGGATTTGCAACAGAAATGGGAATATTTTTTTCTTTGAGACCATAATTATTTATTAATAAATATAAAACTAAGGCTATTGAGGACATCTTGCAATACTACCATTTTCACTCAGTTACTCCATGTTAGATGAATGCTAATTTTACAGGCAGTCCAGTGTATACATGTTTATAACAAAAAAGCTGCATTTCTAAATCCAAATTCCACAGATTACATATTATGTTTTGCTTCTTGTGGGTGTTCTTGAATTGTGCATTTTCTATGGGAATGTTTTCAATATTATGATAAATTGTTAATGTCTTTCTGTATGCTTTGAAGAGTACACAGTTCAGAATATTTACCTAGTGTGCCTTGCTTACTGCTCTAGTTTGCAGTGAACACCCGAGTGGCTGTGATGTTGCGGAGAGTGGACTGGTTGTGCGGTCCCATTAGGCGTCTTCCTTTCAGTGCTGCCCAACGTGATTGTTTCTGGGTACAATTTAAGGCAATGAACTTCATCTGTAAAGTCCACCTTTGCTGCATTTGGCATGTTGAAAGAAAAAGAGCTGCTGTCAATAGCGTCCTGTAAATTAAAAGATGTCAGGACTGACAGTAGGATTTTCTAAATAGAGATCTGTCAGCTCTGGAATTCATTTCTCTATTTGTGCCGTATTTCATGACCTTAAGGACATGACAAGAGGTTTGTTTATTCACTCTAGCTTTTATCTAATGAATTGGTTGTATGCTGAGCCTGGGGTCTCTCTGAATGACACTTCATTCAGATTTGTAACATTTGAGTTGCTTATTGTTGGTATGCTTTTAGAAACACTATTAGATTTGAAAATATATATATATATATTCTGATCATAGAGTATTAATTCTTTGCATGTGGACAGTGTGATGTTTACCTCATCCATGTACCTGCAACAAATCTGAGAAAGTTCAGTAAAAATTGTCATCTTTGATAACAAAAAACTGTCCGTATCATACTGTTTAATTTCAGCCCGTGTCCATGGAAACTTCTGACATTTTTTATGTTTATGTGTGAGTGCTGCAGAAATGCAGCTTCCAGAGGGAAAGGCTTTGGCCATTTGACCTGGTACAGAACAGCCAAGTGACCGAGTGAACTGTCTGCTTTTTGCATGCAGGCCATTTTGCTTGCTCTAGGAACTCTACTGCTGCGTCTTTCACGCATATACCTGCCAGCTCATTTCCTCAGCCACCTTCCACAGCCCTTCCTCAATGCCCTGTAGTACTGTCAGTGATGATGAGCCTCTATTTTTCTATGCCATCTCTTCAGTAACAGAGTTTTGGAAAACAATAACAAGATAATACAAGGAATCAGCTCTGAAGCAGGGGAAGCGAAAGTTGTCCTGACATCTTCATGTAAAGATACTAAATACAAATTTAAACAGTAAATACCAAGCTGAAGCTGTCAGAAGAGATTTTTCTTGTGTTTTGAACGTGTGTGCACAGTTGTCTTGTGGCATGTTGGGTTCTGAATGGAAAGCTTGATCCACCTCAAAGATGTTAAGGCTTGAAAGCCCAGAACAAGTGCAAAAAAAAACAAACAAACAAACAAAAAAACCAAAACAACAACAAAAAAAAAAAAAAAAACAACTAGGTGATTTATAGACTATATGCAATTTCAAATACTTGTCACATCCTTTAGGAAGCCTTCCACTGTACTTTTGCTGCCTTGCCTGTTGGCTACCTGGGACAGGAATACAACCTTGTATCCTAGAAAGTCTTCTAGCACGTTATTTAATACATGAAGTTCTTATCAGGTCTTTGTTGTTGCCTATCTGATTTTTTACATATATATATATATATATACACATATATTTAGTACCTTTAAAACAGCAAAAACAAACCTGAAATGGGCCAAAAACTGAGAAAATTAGCTTTAAAAGACTACGTCGCAATACTAAAGCCTCTTCCATGAGAAGTATTTATACACATTTTAGCTGTGGAAGTATAAATTAGTCTTAAGTGTTCCACCAAAAAAATAACAACCAACCAACCAACCAGTACACAGTAGGTTCTTCGATGTGATAAAGAACTGCCACTGGGTGCCACTGTTGAGTTTCAGAGCAAGGCACCACACTGAGTTTCTGTGGCAGCCAGAATTTGTTTCTGGGAAGGAATGTGCAGACAGTAGCTGTGCAACAGAAATAAATTACTTTTACAGTTTTAGGGCTTGTGAAATAGAACCACAACCACGATTTCATTCTCATGTTTCACTAGATATTATCGTATCCAGTGGTAGATCGTTGTGACATGTCAGCCATGCTTCTTTTCTCTGCGTCCCTGGCTTGCTGCTCCGAGCAGGAACTAGGCTAAATGAGAGAGGACTATAAACTCACTTTATTGTTATGAAGCATTTTATTGCTTACTGCAGGTATTTTGGCAAACACACCTAGTCTGCCTGCAAGTCATCTTAAGTAACATGTTTACGTGGTTGCAGTGGGGCTGAAGTTCTAGTTTTGAGCTACTGTGGATTCCACCTTAGAAACCGAACGAAGTCTTCATTTAAATAGTCTCTTTGCGGTACAGGTTTTAAGTCATTGCTTGGTCTGTTGTGCAGCTGTGTGAGCTTCCTGGATGATGTGCAAAGGTAGAAAATGGATCATCGTCTATAGGTTTCCTTCAAGTTTTATTCATTTCACGTATTCATTTCTGGTAATAAGGAAGACTTGGTATTTCTTTACAACAATATCCTTAGCAATGTTTTTTTTTACTATTTGTTCTCTAGACAAATAAATGAACAGTAAAGCAGAGTATATAATCAGCTACCCAGTGCAGAGTACCTTGGGGCTTTTTATTAAAGATATAGATTTTGCTGATTATTTTAAGACCATCACATGAAGAATAGAAGTGGCTTTGCACAGAATTCCATTTTCCTTTATCTTGCTATTATTTTTTATTGTTACTGAAAAAAAAAAAAACTAAAAAAAAAAGCCGCATCTCCAAAGTACACTTTTGTTATGACATTTGAGTACATTCCTTTTATATATATTCCAGATCTGAATTTTTATTTGCTCTGTACTTGTATTAAATACCTCTTTGTGGTGCTCTGATTAATTAATTAATTGGTTTGTAAAGCTGTTTAGCATCCTTAGGTGAAAGTTGCTATAGAATTTGTGAGTTTAGTTTACCATTTTAAGGAAGATCTTGTAAGAAAGAAGCAGAAAAGGAGTAGTAAATCACAATATTATTTGCATAACTCTTAGTGCCAAGATTTTAAAGAACATTGATCAAATATAGTTGATTGTGCTTTGTCCTGCCGTGAGAAGTTTTCTAGTGTCATTTACTTTTCAATCAAGTGCTCCACTTTACCTCTAGCAACAACTTTCCCTGTTTACCAACCTGCCAAGTTAAATAACATGGTGTTACTGTGTTAAGTTTTTAGTACTGATGATTTCATTGGTGCTGCAGTGCTTATGTCAAAGCAAGTCTGGGACTTGAGCTTCAGACTATACGTTTAAGTTTTAGGGTCTGACATTCAGTGTTCAGATTTTGTAAGGATCATTCTTATGTTTTCATTTTCAACTAGCTTAGTTAAATTACTAAATTTGATCCATGTGTCTGTATTGCAATGAGGCAGAATTCTTGTCTTTAACTTGGTAAATTTGTATCTCCTGCGTCAATTATAAATTGGCTTTTCTCCCGTGAGATTTTGTCAAAGTGATTGAAGGTACATATCTTCCTTCCAAACAGAAGGAAAAACAAAATAAGAAACTCGCTTCCTGTTTTCTGAATGATGTGTTTTTCTTCTCAGCTCTGTTTGGTTGAACATGTAAGGTCTTCAAATGAGAAACCAAGTAAATGTTGAAGAAAACACGCAGGGAAATCTAGCACTGTCAGTTGGTATCTGTAATTAATAAATACTCTAAGTGATCTCTATCTGCAGCAGCAGCAATAAAGTGGAAGGCAGAGCAAGTCAAACTGAAGTATGTGCTATTCTTCCTGTTAACGTGATGGCAGAAGATGCAGTTTACTGGTCTCAAAATAGTTGTTGATTGCCATGGCAGAAACAGGGAAAATAAGCCCTAGGTAAAAGTGTAGTTTTAGAATGTTTTATTGCCATTCTATAGGAAAAGAGTCTCATTTGGACTTTTCTGCATTCCTTTTACAGGAGTATTGCTTTTGGTAGGGTTCAAGACTGATCTCGAATGCAGTCTTGTTCTGTGCTCTCTTTAGACTTCCTGCACCATAGTCTAGTATTATTCTGCTCAATAAACCTTACTTGGGTATAAGCTAGTGCAATCACTGACTTTGCCCCAAATAATTTCTCCAATTGCTAAAATTATTTTAATCAAAGAAACTGTTTATTTCTCCTTGTTTTGGACAGAAGTTGCACAAATGATTGGGTACTCCTATGGGTATTTCTGTCCTTGAAGATCAATGGCTATGTAAAGTCAAGTCTGTACTGCATCTGCTGCATAGAATCAGACTCTTTCCTGCCAAAATTTGTTTTTTTTTCCATTTATTTTCCCAAATAAAAAAGAAATCAATTACAGTGATAATAATGAAAATGGACAGAATAAAGCACATAATATAAAAAGTTTTAGTAATAAAATAATTTTGTAATCATCTAAGGTACTTGCTGAACTTCACATGGCATTTGCTTTTTAGAACTATAGTGACTTAGTAACAGTTGTATTAAATTTCAGTTTTTAAAATATATTTTGTAAATATGCGAGATGGAGAGAAGTTTAAATAGTGTGAGGGCTGTCTATTTCAGTTATTTATACAATTGTTATACTTCTTGAAATCTATTACAGCAAAACACCCAACGCTTTTTAGGAGTCTTTCAATTTTCCCTTTTGTCAGCTCTCTATAGTTACTAATGTATCTGCTCTCCTATAAATGATGCTTAGATTCAAGATAAGTCTGTTAAATTAAGAACACTTTCAACAGCATTATTGCATAAGGAGACTTGCTTAAATTGAGTTTTTCCTCTTCTTTTATTATGGAACAACATACAGAAAACTCAAGATGTAACAATTTCCCTTGCACTGCAGAGATTCTGGAGAAGTAACATTTGGGTCTTTTGTGATCTTGAGCAAATTCTTTGAGATATGGTAGTTACTTAAGATATGACAAGCTATCCATTTTAGGTCTAAATTTACCTTCAGTACTGTTTTTAAGATAATGGCTAAATGCACTATAGAGATAGTTGTCAGCTCTGAAATTTAGGCAAAGGTATGAGTTCAAATGCTGAAAGTTCCCAAAAGCTGGAAGTTCAGGGGCTGAATTGTTTCCTTAAGGGAAGTGGTTCTGTGTGTGTATTTATATATATAAATATCTGAAACAGATAATTTCTCATTGATGGCTTTTGTCAGACAGAAGATAGAAGTATTCAGTTGCAGAGTTTGTAAAGATTTTAGGGCTCCTTTTTTCAAGGACTCTTATTTGAGGTATATGCGGACTGCATTTTCAGCTACATGCAAGACAGATGCTAGATGATGCTTTAGGATTGCTGCAGGGAGATGTCAGGAGCAAGGGCAATTACTGAAGCCATTTAAATAACTGTTATTTTGGGTGAGGGGGTCTGCACCATGTTACCATTGGTCTTTTTTTTTTTTTTTTCTTGGCCCATCCAGTCTCTAAGTGCCTTCACTCCCTTCTGTTTGCTTGCTCTGGATCCCAGTTTAGGACTTTGTTAATGGGATGCAACTTGCTGAGGAACACAGCCTTCTTGGGCAGGGTGAGGTTCATCTTGGAAGCAGTGACTACATTGGATGGCAGTGAATCACAGGTGCGCTTTTTGGTTAATGCTGCTGCCTCGCCAAGCACAATACGGAAAGAGTTAAAGCAGATTTGAAAAAGGTGTAGTAGCTGGCAGGAGATCATGAGAAACACGTTAGTCAGGAGACACAGGCTGTCAGAGCTCTCCTCAGACCGCTGAGGTAAGGCCCTGTGCTGCGCTGAGCTGCACATGTCGGACTGTCATGGCAGACTTCTGCACCTCCTTCTGGTTCTGTTGAGGCCCTCTAGTAGCATATAGGAAATCTGTTTTTTATAACTTGGTATTCAGAGTAACTCTTGCCGCTGAGTTACTAAGTTAGAATCTGGTATTGTGCCTGAAACAAATGGCGTATGGCAGTTGTGGAGAGGGAACTGGAATTTGAGCCTATTAACAGCTCAGTTACAGAACTTGAAATAGATCAAATTTCCAATTGTTTTGTGATGGATTGAATGTTCTAAGGATAAATCATTTCCCAAGTGAGGAAGAAGTGGCTTAAACTGGACATTATGGTTTCTAGATGCGTTTTAACCTCCCTCCCCTCCCCCTTTTAATTTACTTTTTAATCTGTGTGTAAACTCCAGAGTACTTGATAAATGTATAGCTGTGTTATTAGCAGGTGACTGCCAGCAAGCAAACTATGAGCATTAAAAATGGTTGCCATTGACAGGGACAGCCCCACAGAGATGTATTCATCAGGAGCCTGAAGGCAGGTTCAGTCACTTGAAACATGCTCTATTGCTTTTGCCTGAACCAACCAACAAAAAGGAACCTGCCTAATTGAAGACTTACTTTGTTTTTTCATCATTCACTTTGCCTTTCCATTTCATAACCATCAGTCCTTTCTGAACTCAACAACAGTGCGATCGAGGCTGAAATTTTAATGAAATTGCTCCCAGCAAAATTTTCACTTTTATTTGGCACTGCTGATAGTTCAGAGTCTTAATTGTGTACAGTTGCACTCAGACATAAAAGCTGCAGTATTTCATTCAGTCTTACCAAATGAAGCTTGTGTTTTTCAGCTTGACAGTTGTTTCATTTTTTTCTTTATGGAATTAGCCGGGTAGTTTTTTCCATGCGTGATTCTTGTACTGTAAACATGTGATGTGTGCACTGTTAATAGATGCATGTGTTGCTGCATTAACAAACTGTTCTGGTTTCTTGTTTGCATTTGGATAACGTTAGGAGTTGACTCATTCTGCGCATTCTTTTTCTGAGTGAAAACTAGAACTTGAGTAATCAGTATTTGACAGTGTGTTCCTTTGAGCAGAGTTGGATTTCATCTACTGTGTTTTCACTCAACTTACTTTTTCCTGTTAGCCTGATACAAGCATGAGATCTGTACTAAAAGGTTTCTAGTTGATCTCAACACATTTTCAGTTAAAAACTTTTTCTTCTTTTGTTCCAGTTGAATCAACTATGATGAACATTCTTAGGAGAAAAAATATTTTTCTTTCAGAAAATTATGCTGCTTTACCTGAATCCATTCCAAATGACCTGGTTGAGCTAAGAGAAACTCACCAGTGTGGCTGTAGATGAGCCCTGATTTTGTTAACGAGAATGTAGCAGGAGTTAATAAAATTAATAATGATGACATCTGATGTAAATCACAGAAGTAGAGCTGATTTTTTGATCAAGCTGGAAAAAATTTGTGGTAAGGCAGGAACATCATAATATGGAAAACCAGTGTGTATTTACTTTGTCATGTAATCATCTCTTATTTTGGTTGATTTCTAACTTTGCTTACAATGGTACTGAGTATATGATGTCCTATTATAAATTACTTTCATGACATAAAGGGTGCATGTTGTCTGTGCAGTACTTTTTCTCAAGGCTGATAGCAAGATCAGCTTCTGGGATATGTAATGAATTGGTCTTCCATTGAAGCTCACCCAAGGAGTAGGTTGCTACAGAGAGGCTTCAGTGCATAAAGAATCCATGCAGACTCAATCCACAGGATCCCTCCATCTCTCCTGCCGCACAGAGGTGAGCAGAGTCACTGTTCTGCATGGAACATATGCCAAGCAGCCCCAAGCTGAATCCATGCCTGTACTGCGTGCCAGTCACCACTGTCACTTGAAATTATCTGGAAAGATGATTACTTTGCCAAATTCTTTGTCTGATTATTTTATGCTTGTTTCTGCATCAGACAGGCAAGAGGCAAACAGCTAATTAAACCAGTCATGGCTGACACCAAGCAGATTTTTGATGTCCATTCTTCATGAATTGTGTGATCATCAGTCTCACTGCAAGCAGGAGGCAGATGTGCTTCCAGTTGTGTATTGTACTAGAAAAACCCATAACTTTGCTTAGGAACACCAAATGGAGGGAGAGTGAGATACTGCAGTTATTGCTGAATGAAAAATGGATCTTGGTGTCAGAAACATCAATAATGGCAGCAAATTTGCCTTTGTGTTCCTGGGCTTGCCCTGCCTTGCAGCTGTGCTACAGCTCTGAGAGAGTGCTGAACTGTGTGCCTTTCACTTTCATTCATTTATAATCAGTTTTGTTTTGACTGTTAACAGGTATTATTTCCATTTCAGTTCTAGAACCATTGGATTGACTGATCTTTGTGGAAAGTTTTGAGGGATAGATAATTTCTTACCATTATAAGGGAAAGGTTTCTTGCTGAGAGATACCTCTCATAATTGTTTTTGTGTCGATTTTTTAAAAACTTTTAATGTTTATTCTTTTATGTAGGTAACATTTTATTTTTAACAGCCTTAATGAAAGCTTTTAATGGGTGTTTCATATTTTTTTTTCTTTATCAAATGTGCTAAATGTAATAAGAATGGGGAAAAAAGGTACTTTTACAAGTTTTATATACCTATTCTCTTGATTTTTCATGAGAAAAATAAGATCTAAGATGAATTAATTCCAGTGGGACTTATTTTATTTTTCTGTATTTGTACAGTGCATGTTGGTACCGTTGTAGTCATAGTAATGTAATTGTCATTTGGAATATTTGATCAAGTATATATCATTGGTTTGGCTTGTTTTTTTTTTGTTTGTTTGTTTGTTTTTGTTTTTGTTGTTGTTTATTCAGTATAAAGGAAAGGCTTTTTAGGAGCCGGGCTTTTCTTTTCATTTTATTGATTTATTTATTTTAGAAGAGTCTTGAGCTCTGCTGTGTGTATTCGGTAAGAAGGAAAATGCTTTCCTTCACTGAGTGGTCTTAAACTCTGCATTTAGAAATTTAGTTTTCTACCCTCTGGAAACCTGATTTCTGAACTTATGCGTAGTCCATGAGTGTCCAATCTTTTGGCTTTCCTGGGCTCCATTGAGTGAAGCGTTGTCTTGAGCTGTATATAAGTTGTTCTGAAAGTAATATCTCCTGTTCATTTCCATAGAAACCAGAATAGATACAAAGAGCACAATAACGCTATTTTATACAGCAATTCTCAGCTATGAAACACTATTCAACATAGTCACCACCATTAACTGTGTATTCCCACCAGAGACAAACAAGAGCCTGCATTCCATGCTCGTAAAAGTCTGCACCAGTGGAGGTGACCCACTATTGCTGTTACAGCTGCTGAGACACACCACCCACTGCCTCACTGTGCTCACTTTCACTGTTTGGTCTCAACAAATTTTCAGCAAATGTTGATGGTGTTCTTTAATTGCACATAGATTACTTACCAGGTATTTACATCTTTTTATTGTCAGTACACTTGATGTATTAAGCACTAAAGAGAAGCTACAAGAAAAAGGCCTACCAGTTCCGAGGCCTTTATGTTGTGTGCAGTGCCTCTTTTAAATTAAGATTTAAAAGTAGAAAACAGTTTTTTCTTATTGCTATGAGAACTGATAAAAAAAAAAAGTGACTATCCTAAAGTATCTGAAAAAAACAGGATGTTTCTTTCTAAACATGTTAGTGTCCATAAACATTTTTTTCCTTTGTGTATTCTCTTAAAGATTTTCCCAAGTAGTAATAAATTCATAGGTATGAACATGTACAGATTGAAGAAAATCTTGCACTTGTGTGTTACTGACAATGTTATCCAGAGGAAAATGTTTATGTGCTCTTCCTGATCATCAGACAGGTTTCTCCCAGAAATTTGATAGCGACTGTAGTGATTCTGAAGGCACAACACAGCTATGAATTCCTGCAGAGAGTCTATCCTTACTTCTGGATTAGTTAGAGAGGGCAACCAAATGCCCACTCTCAAATTTCATACTTTCTCACATCATCTTTTTATGATCTTTCGTAAGTCTGCACACTTTTTTAGCCCAACTTGATCTTTTTGGAAGGAGAATTTAGCTGCGATTTCCTATAACGTGCTTCCGTAAACACTCAAGTAATTCACAGAATAGAAAGATAAAATGAGTAAAACATACTCATGAAGTTAAGAGCAGCATATAGTCTGAGAACTGTGATGAACCTAATTGCACATTGCTAAAATATTTGCTTTATTATCAGTGAAGTTGCATTATATCACCAAATGTGCCATTTACAGGAACTTTATTAACAGCCATCAAATTTGCAATGTGTTTTATTGATATTTTAAAGTGATAATCTATCAAAAATGAAAAAAAAAAAACCAGAAATGAGAAAACTATCAAATATTTACACGAAAGTTATTATAGCCAAACATCTGTTTATTACAGATTTAAAATGAGAGTTTTGGATTATCTGAATTACTGTGGGTCTGTGTTGCCAATTAAGAAACATGGTTTCTTTTACACATCTAGGAGCTGATAGAAAATAATCTTTTGGAAAAAAAAAATCAGAGAAATAGTAAATGCAGTAGGGACTTGGAGGTGATCCTCAGGGTAGTCAAAGACTGACTTGAAGTTTCCATTATTTGTCAACAAATCCGAGCGTCTGCTTTTTGTCAGAAGGCTACAAGGCTGTTCATTTTCATGTTCCTTCTGCCAGGTGTAATCATTTCATTTTCTCATAAATAAACTGTGATTAGCTCCCTACCACTGGCCTTAGACAAATCAATCAAACATATTTCTATAAAGATGTCTTCAGCTCCTTTGTGGTTTGATTTTGCTGTTCATTTAATAATGTTTGGAGATGTTGCTTGCAATTTTATTTTACAAATTATGAGAACTTTTTTATATAAATAAAGAAAATGATAGTGCAACATTTCCCTCTTCCCTCTTATACCTTCTTTTCTTTACTTATTATGGAAATCTATTGTTTTGCTGTAAAATAGCGTAAGTCGTCTTTAAAGTGTTTACAGCCACTTTGTGGACTTGTAAGCAAAAGACATACAAACACTTTGTACAAATCAGAGAATCTTTTTCTTGTTCCACTGTTTGTGATATTGAAAAATATATATCATACATACATCTGAATATATATACAAAAACTATGGCAGCTAGTTGTAAATTCACTTGGAACTGCTGAGGAGAAAGGTATTGCTTTTGCCATGGGCTAAAGACCAATTTAATACTCACTGCTCAGCGTATGTATATTCCAGAAAAACAGTATAATTGTTGTCACATTCAAGCATGCAAAGCTGTACTGTAATCCAGATGAGTTCTAGCTGACTGGGGCCTCGGATGAGATTCTAGGGAAATACTGAAATACGTTTTCGTCTGGTCACAGGGTTGCAGTCTTCCATGATGGCAGTTTGATTTGCATTCAGTTTTTGTTAGAATTAATCTGTAGTCATGAAAAACTAGCACAGTAATATATAGACCACTGAAATTTTGCCCAAACAAGCTTTGTACTTTTTTTCATGCAGCACAAGGATTTTTATTTTTTTTTTTGAAAATAGCAAGCAAATAACAATTTTGAAATATCTAGAAACAAGTATGTGTAGAACATTTCATCTTCTATCTCTTGTTGATTGTAGAATTTAGGGCATAAATGCCAGATGTTTTCCGATGTGAAAGGAGTTCATGTTAGGTACATTATTTTTTTCCAAGGCCTGCGTATTTATAAGGAAACTGCTTGATATAATGGTCTTATCCTTAACACTGGAGTAGTTGTAATTTTAGTAATTGGCTTGGTATCCCACTGACCATCAGTGTGTGTGTATATATTATATATTACATAAACTCTAGGTTGCTCTGGAAGTTATGCCTCCTATTTATTTCCGTGGAACTACAGTGGAAACGAAAAGCATGATGACACTGTTTGAGCAAATTTTCAGCTAAAGAGCACTGTTTTTCAGCATAGTCACTACCATCATCTATGCATTTTCACCAGCAATGAAAAAGAGCTGCATGTTGCGCTCAAAAATCTGCACCAGTGGTGACCTGCTATTGCGACTGCTGAAACGCACCTCCCACCACCTCACTAAGCTCACATCCATTTTTGATCTCCATAAATGTTCAGCAAGTGCTGATGAATGTCAATGGGTTCTATTTTTCCTGCATAAAGGAATTCATTTCCACACCTTTGCTTCATATGCACTTCCGTGTGAGGTGCCATTCTATCAGGCTGCCCCTCTGCTGCCATCTGTCACACAACAACAACATGTAATGGAATATTTGTGGGAAGGTTCATCCTCTGCTGCCATACCACCAACATCCACCTATGAAGTCATGGGCCAACATCATAAAATAGGATGTATTGCTTTCAGAGAAGCCTTTGTATTTTGTTGTGAGATAAAAAGCTACCAACTTAATGACTATTCATGACAGCATCAAATTTTAAATGCAAATTTTTTATCTCAGAGAGTTAGTTGAACTTTACCACAACTTTTTATTAATGAAATCTTCACTTAGACCTTTCCAAGCATCCTGACTCCTGCAAACAGAATCAAAGAAACACAAGAAAAAGTTGAGGAAAATGAACAGTGACATGCAAATATTGTGGGGTTTACTAGGGAAAGGAAGGGTAAATATCAACTAGGACAGCCTTGTTTATTGGCAGAAATCTGAGGCCTTTTAATTTGAGACATTGCTGTTCACTTGCACTGAATTCTGGCTTTGCTGTTAGTGCAAAATGTTTGTAGTCTCATAATTGCTATTAGCACTCTAAACTTAAGTCAACATTAATTTAAAAATTATTTTGCTTATTTGAAGAAAGATAATGGTATCTGTAGCTTCTCAGTCTCTTAATGGGTTTGGGCCCTGTGTTGTCCTGTTAGTTACAGTTTTCCCATTTGTTGGTTTTTGCCGATGTCTGTGGTCAAATTTACTACTAACTTTTTCGCATTAGAGCACAAAGACTGAGTTCCTATTGCCTTCTTGTCGTATCCTTTGAAATATATGGAAGCGTATTCAGTTGATGGCAAAGTTCACTCTTCGTGTTATATATCAGTGCTTTTGTTCTGCATTAGAATTGTTTTGCATTAGAATATGGAAGTACAGACATTGTGCAGTGAGTTGGTCTCTAGCCACACCTAGCGTAGGATTTGTTTTCTTTCAAGTCTAATTGGGCAATTGGAAATGGCTTTTGTCCTTTTGAAATGGTGATTCATAACACTTAGCTTTGTGGGCCAACACAATAAAATAGGAGACATTACTTTTGGAGTGGCCCTCATGCATGTGGTAATTATCGAGACAATTAAAATGTCCCAGAACTTAAGCTAAATAAGAAAATATCAAAGATGTGGGGAATCACTGAAATAGATGAAAGCTTTATTTAAGTAGTGTAATCAGGAAGACAGCTACTAAAAGAAAAAACAAAGAAAACAAAACAGGCAAAAATAAGTGTCTCCAGTGAGGCACTTATTTTCTTTCTCTTCTACTATCCCAACTGATAACTTCAGGGTTTGGATAGCCCATAAAATCAGCCTGTTTGCAATTGGCGTATTATGTGACATTTTTAGTACAAGAATGTATTTAAATTCTTATATTACCTGGAAAAAGTCCTGTATTTTTTCTGAAGTGAAAATGTGAAACACATAAAAATATTTATTGCAGACTTTGTACTCAAAAAGAATTTGGAAATAGGAATATCTCTCTTAAAACACAGTCTTGGAAAAAGGGAATAAACAACCAAGTGTGTTTTCTTCATAGGCACGTGCTGGTTTTTTTTGTTTTTTTTTTAGCATTTTTCACCACGATTCCAGATCAGTGCTGAGATGGGGAGGAGAGAACCTTATTCGGCCTGAGGTGTTCGTTTTCTGGTCGTTATCTCACAAGAGGCCGCTTTACTGATGTTGGAAACCAATTGAACAGAGAATTAATTTAAATCAGGATGAAAAAGTCATTCCAAGATTGTTCTATCGGTAAAGTTCTCTGAAAGAGGAAGGTGTCCCTGGTGTTTGTTTTTTTTTTCCCCCTGGTCAATAGTGTTATCTTTGGCCTAAACACCCATTGGTGTGCATCCACACTGAATCTCAAAAGGAATAACAACCAGCAAATTGTTCAGTGCTGTACAGTGGTGGATGGAATTAAGCTGTCTTTGATGCTACATTTTGTTTTCTTCATTTAAGATTTTAGTTTATGTTTTTAAAAAGGAATCTGAATACACATTTGCATTACTTGAAATGTTTGGGCAGCTAGTTTGTTATCCAGGTGCGTTTGCAATGTGATCACCTGGAGCTGATCCAGATGCTTCCCAGCCCATGACACAGCCAGCACTGGAGTGTGCTTCAGGCACTCTGAGGTTTCTTTTTAAGAATAACTTTATTATAAAAGTCAGCCAGCTGTGCAGCCCTTGGACCACTGCTCCTAGAAACCATTCAGAAGGCTTTTTTCATGCTTTCTGCCTTGATTCTAGATGTTAATATTTTTAATGTTTTTACTATTTGTGTGTGTATTGAATGTGTGACAGACTGGAGCTTGTTTCTAAACATAAGCATTTATGATGAAGAGCTGGTGACACTGACTCTTGAACCCCTAATATCCTATAACCACAGGAGCATGAAGTTAATAGCATGTGACATCTTAATTTAATGTAACATGAGCAAATGTTTCTGTTGCCAAAGGGTTCAAAAAGTGATGCAAAGCATTCTCAAATAAAATGTAGTAACCTATGACATAGGCGATTTCCTGTTGTTATTCTAAAAAAAAAAAAATTAGAAATGTGTAAGGAAATAGTTATGAACTACAGTCCCAGATTGTCAGAGGTCCTCATTTATGACTTGAGCTGTACTGAAGCTTCATGATTCACCTCAGTGCTCTGAAGGCTCTCTGAACTAAGGGAGAGGAACCTTCTTGTAAGCACAGATGTGTGCGATGCCTTTCTCAAGATGACGGAATGTTGGACCTTTTGTTGCCAAGTGTTGAGAATTGGAGATTTTTTTAAAATATATGTTTTAATGGGAAGCTTTTTGTGTGTGTGTGCATTAGTGGGTCAGGAGAGCATTTATAATTGAGAGATGGTTTGTAATTTAGGGGAGATTAGCTACTCAGCATTGACTGTCTTATAATTTCAAGTATTTGATCTCTGAAAATCAAGACTATTATTCATATGCCTAAACAGATGGGCTTTTTTGGTGCTTTAGATGAACAATTTTGAAACTATCGTTTTGGGACCTTCACTGGCATTAGAAAAAGATATTTATGTAATTCCTGTAGGCTCTGCCACAAAGGAAGAGTATTCGAGGAATAATGACAAATTCAGATAAGCCACCAATTATCCTAATAATTATTTTAAAAAATCTGCTTTCAGTGTTGGAGCCATTACAGCATTTAAAAAGAGGAAGAAAAAAAAAAAGAGTAGCACAATTTTTATGAATGCCTTGGAAAAATCATCTCGTCTTACTAGTCTGAAGTTACTTGTTCTGTAATCCAACAGCTGTTCAGAGTTTTAAAATAGTTCAAAGTGACAGCAGTCTTCTTTTGCTAGAGCATCCACGAGTGTATTGAAGTTCCAAAGTGCCACATGATCTATGTTAACAGTACATAGGTGCATAAAATGCAGACAATTAGGAAAATGCAGACGGAGATGAAATAGCAGACAGCAACATATTTCATGTTTGTTTTATTTATAGATGTGAAACCTGTGTTTACTGAGTGCTGAAGTTAATGCATATGCAGACAAATAGAACTGTTGAAGTACAAACACCTAGTGGAAGAAGAGAAATAAAAACAGCCATGAACTTTTTGTTCTTTCTGCAATTGCAGTTTGCTTTTTATGCTTGTTCCTTGGCTTGTGGAAGGACCGTGACTGACATGAAGGAGGAAAGGAGTCTGATGGTGCTGCCCTGCAGCATCCAAGGAAATCTAATGTCATTGCTGAGAGAGTCTTGGGTGCTATAAGTGCTTAGCCTCACAACTCGGCGTAGAGGCTGTAGGTGAAGATATTAAAATCGGATGAAAGCTCAGGTGAATCCATCTCAACCTTTGCATTTTTACTGGATTCTGAATACTTAAGTGAGGACAAAATAAATCTCAAAAATGATCCTACAGTTGGGAAATAAATTCATTCTGAGACATGGAAAAATCTCTGAGGCAATAGTGTCGCTGTAAAGACAGACAGCAAAAGAGAGTATTTGCGCATAGGATTCAATTACATCCCTCCTTTTGCTTGAGTGCTGCTGGGCCAGGCCCCTGAAGTGCCCACATCTAGGATCTGTTCTGTTCAGAGAGAGAATAGTGAGATCGAAGGTCCCATTACAGTTGTGGGTCCCTGCTATCTGTTATATTTTATTCTTCATTCCTAGAGAGAGCTGTCCATTTTATCTTCAGGCTTTCTAAATTAGCTAGAGTTGTCTTGGTGTGCAGAGTCTGTGCCTGCTTGGCAGGAGATCTCTGAGAGTGAGGAACTAATTTCACTGGAGGCACCTTACTTCTAAGTACACGCAGCTTAGCTGGGCATGTTTCCTCTCTGCTGTAGCAAGGAAGTTTTATCATCACACCAGATGGCCAGAAATCTTGAAACATTGATTTAATTAGCCAAAATCCTACCACCAGATGGCAGCTTTTGTGATTACAGGATGCTTTAGAGATAATGTTGTCCTTTTAAAATTGAGTTAGGGAAATGTTGAGTCATGCAGGGGTTACTTCAACATCTGTGGTGGGCCGAGAGAGGGAAAAGTAAGTGCTGAACTGATAATGGGATTGGAGTGCAGAGGGTCTTTAATGCTGGTGCTCCTCCTCCTTAGGATGGTCAAGGTTGTGCTGGGGGCTGAGCGGCAGCAACAGCAGTTGCAGTGGCTGGAAGTCAGTGTGGGTTTTAGAAATGTTGGAACTGTGGTAAGGAGTTAGGTGTAAAGATTCAGTGTTTCATGCTTCCAGTCCAGCTGTAATTAGATGAGTGGTATGGAATGAGAGTGGTATGATATCAGATAAAACCAGGGTGTTATGACATCCATTCTGACCACATCTGTTCACGTACCCTCTCTGAAAACCTGTAAATGGTAAAAGAATGGGCTATTGAAAAGATGAGGAGCAGCGGAAAGGCAATTGAATAAATTCTATTCTTCATGCATTACTAAGGAGAGTGTTGTATACTGGTTGGACATGAACCTAGCGGGGAAAAAAACATGAGCCTCTAATTTGCAGCAAAAGATCTGTGACTAATTCTTATTTCAATTTCCACCTCCTCTGAGAAACCTTTGTCCTGTTTACGCATTTTTCCGAAGGAATTTTTAAGACTTGGATAAGCTCAGTTACATACAGGGAACTGAGAATGTTTTTTGCTTTGTTCTCATTTGAATCTAATTGGAACTACTTCAGTATTTGAATCATGAAAATTTCTCCTTTTTCTGAAATCTGTAACTCCATATAGTGGGACAGCTGGAACACAGAGAAAGAAGTTCTGAGTGATTTTTGAATTGTTTCATTGGAGGAAAGCCTTTGACAGGGATTGTTGAAAAATAGATGCCAACAGTGTTTTATAAATGTTTGTGTTGTATTACTTTTGGTAGGTTCTTTCCAATAGTGCATCAGTACAGATAGAGTAGCAAGGCTTGAAAATAATGTCTTGTTTTTTATAACCAACTGTTCTGCTGTAAAGTGCTTTCTGCAATCCTTTGCTTTGCTTCTGAATCTAATTTAGTTTTGGCTTCCTCTTTCTTTGTTTCCCTGTGGTACAATTTACTGTATCAATCAAAATAGGATAAAAAGGTCAAAAGTCTTCAAATGTTTTCATTAAGAAAGGGAGAAAAATGAAACTAATATAATCAGCTCACACTTGGTATTTGTTTCATGACCTTTATTCTTTGGATTATAGCTCTAAGTGAGATGAATTGCCTTTAAAGGAAAGACAATCAGACCACATCTCAAACTTAGGAGCATGAGGAGGAGAAAACTGTGTTTATGTATAGACTCTAGATCTTTCTTTAGCAAGTAAAGGAGCCTGTATGATTGATTTCCGTGACTCACTTGAGCACTATATTTAGAAAGCTGAGAGTGTTGTTTTCAGATATGAAATTTTAATTTTCTCTGATTTGTCATAATACTGAATGATTATCTGAACAATTACACTGGGCTTTAGGAAGTACGTTGGGCTTCAGGTAAATTTTTCTTCACTGGAAAGGATCATGTTTCTGAAGGTTTTTGCTTTCTTTTATCTTTCTGTTCTTTTGTTGTTGTTTATTTTTTGTTCTTGCTCCTGTTCAATTACGAGAGAGCTCTTGTGATTCTCAGAAATAATTACTTTCAATTAGCACAGAATCATTAACACAGGTAGGCACCACTGCAGGTCATCTACTCCAGCCTCTTCTCAAACAGGGCCAGCAGCAGCTGGTGGCGCAGGGCTTTGTCCAGTTGCATTTTGAATACCTCCAGTGATGGAGACTGTATTTTGCCATCTTCACTGTAATACAGGGAGGAGTTGATGTCTAAGTGTATATCAGTTTGTCCCTTATTCTTTTACTGAGTATCACTGAAAAGATTCTGCTTCTGCCTTCTTCATTCATTCCCATCAGGCCCTTGTGCACATCAGTTACATCCCCCTTGAGCTTCATCTTTGAGTTAAACAACCCCAGCTATCTCAGTCTCCTCACATGTCAGATGTGCCAATCCTTTGATGAGAGATGCCTCTGTAAGACTCATTGACTTTGTCAATGAAATTTTGTATGTGAATGCTTCCAACTGAGCAGAAATCACTTTTGAGAGTTGAAAGCCTGAATTGACTTCAACTATATGGGTGATCAGGATGCTCCAGATGCATTGCTTTTGAGGCAGGCCGTTAAATATGTGAAATGAAAGAGAATTGGAATGAATCCAGTTTCTAAGAAATGAGGAGGAAAAAAATAAAAGATTTCTAAAACTGATATTGGGGATTCTGTTTTCAGAAGAGTAAGAAGTGGTGAAAGGTAGTGGCAGAAAGCTGGAGGAAAAGTAGAAGAGCCTTGGTCTTCCAAAATTAAACTCAAGTAAGCTGCTGGAGGCAGCAGTTCTTTCTTGTGCCCATTCTACTGGTTGCTCCTTTCGTTGATTCCCTTCTGTGGTACTGTGGGACTCAGGTTATTAACAGTGAGAGATATGCAAGACTCTGCTAATTACTAGGAACTTTTTTCCTGACTCTGGTGGAATTTGAAGTAAAGTAAAAGAAAAACGTTCTTCCGGATTGATGGGTTTAATTTTCCATGATATGACTCTAGAGACAGAAGCCTTTATATTAAGTTTTAAATCTTTGCAGGTCTAGTTTTATTTTTTTAAAATAAGGCATAATGTCATGTCTTCTATCTGGGATAACAGTTATTTATGACACCAGGAACATGTTTCTGTAGATTATGCAGATAAACAGTTTTCTTTCTTTTGAAAATGGTGTTCATGATTACTATAAAATGATGAGACTCTTGTCAAGAATCGTTTGGAATAAAAAATATCCTTCTGACTTTTAAATTGAATTTAGATATGCTTTGGAATGCATTAAATGTATTCTAATATTAATGTTATAATGTCTTTTTCTTATGTGTTAGAAGTCAACGTTGTTTAGGGAAAGGGGGACAGAGTTGGGTTTAGTTGAGTGTTTAACTTGTAATTAAGCTGCTTAATATAGATGTTAATTAAGTCAATAGTTTTCAGGCGATATTTATTTTTATGGCTCATATTAGATTGTTAACCTGAGACTTTAAAGTTCTGAGATGTATTGCTATATATATCTTATATACAGTATATCTAGGTTTGTTCATGTTTCATGCCAAATCTAGAGGAGCATTAGGACAAAGATTTTTAAAAGTATTTCAGTAGCACAGTCTCTAAAAAGCTCATCAAGCATATGAAAGGAAATGAAAGATGTGTGCATTTTTCATAATGTTATTTTTAATACTTCAAATGATGAACCCTTGTGCTACCTTTATCTTGGTGACATTGCTGTATCAATCTCAATTGCATCTTTTTTAAATCCCATGGGAATGTTTAATGACTGTTCATTACAAAATAGAATAAAAGAGAAACCAGTTGTGAGTGCAGCTGATGTTTCTTTCCTTTGTAAATCTTGAACTTAAGCTCCTATGAGATAAATTAGGAGTATTTTAAGCTGCAAGTCTAGATTTCCATGCTTGCTTTAAGCTGGTTATCTTATCAGTTACTGTAAAACATTGTACACAGACACATTCTGAGAAGTGTTCTTCTACACTAAGCAACTGGCAGGAATGTACTTGCCTGGAAAACTGTGTTTTTGTAGTACAAATCAACATCATAAGGCGTTGTTATGTTACTAAAGCTTCGTAGAAACAGAATAGCTTAGCTTGAAAAGTATTTTTATTGTTTTACTGTATTTCAAAAAATAAGCGTTGCTTTGTATGTGAAATGTATGGTAGACGATATTCAATGGGATAGATTCAAAATTGAAGTTACCTTGCAGGTCGGATGAGTTAAAGAGATCCTTTGGCTCAGTAGTAGTCTATGATGAGCTGTATGCTGATTATATAAACAGCATTTGAATGAGCAAGAATAACGTTGCACTTTAACAATGGAACTTTCAGTTTCCAGTATGTCTATATAATTGAGCAAGGTCTTCTGAGATAGAAGGTTGAGAATGAGGTGAGCTATCGTGGTGGTGGTTGTGCTGACAGTGAAGTACAAATTATTTGTTTTGTATGAATGTACTGTAGGCCACTTCTTCATCTCATTAAAGACCAAGTCAAATGCAGAACTGGCTTGTTTTCAGAATATTTTTGGGGAATCCAGGGAGTACAGCTGACCCTTATACCTGCAGCAGTGCTGGAATGTACTGTTGGCAGCCATGCTGATGGGCTGTTCTGCTGACCAGGCAGCCCCTGAGCCTCCTCTGCTTGGCTGCAAGCTGCTGCTGAAGTGTGTGCAGGTGGAAAAGTGCACATGTGTCATAGAGGCCAGGCTTCCTCCAGCAGCTCCCTTTTGATGAATATCTGCATTCATCATCCAGCCTCAGAGGACGGATTTAGACAAAACTGCTCCCTTCCTATTGCTCTGTCCTTCGAATGGGGAGGAGCCTCTTCATCACTGTGGAAATAAAGGGTACTTCTATATGGACTTTATTTATCCTCAGTATAGGTAAAGACTGTGCTGATTCTACCTTCTGCTGTTAGAGAAGAGGGCCATGTGATAACGCTATTAATGCCAAGCTGAAGGTCATGCAGCAGCAGTCAGGGTGGTTCCTAGATCAGAGCTGTGCAGCAGACATTCTCTGCTTTTTCCCCATAATGGCTTTCTATTTGGTCTTTAGTATTTATTTTCTTTGAAATGTGAATGAATAAGATCAGAATAACCTGTTCTCCTCTTTTTTATGTGTTTGTGATGAGGAAAATTTGGTAACACTGTGTAGAGGCAGTTTAAGCTGTGTCTCTTTTCTTTCACCTGAATTCATAAGGGAATTGTCAGAATCACGTAACTGAGTTCAGTTGATTTATGATTAGGAGTTCAAGAGAAGCAAATGTATTTTCAAATTTCATAGGGACATCTTGTCAGAGACTAATTCTAATCTACAAAATGATCCTAAATGGAACTTAATGACTTTCCTGATTATCACCCTCAGCTGCCATTATTTTGAAAATGGAATTGAGCGAGCATCAAGTAAGTATGACTGGGATTTTCTGGCAGCAAGCATATCAGATCCGTGCTACCTGGTGGAGTTAGCACTACGTATATGTATTCCTTTTCTCAGTGATTGGTTGTTGCCTTTGGCTGGGAGAGGCAGAGCACGGGTGAATTTTCTTTCAATTTCTTACTTTTACAAACAACATTGATAAGAGACCTAAGCTGTCAGCTCGAAGTCGAAGTGCAGCATGTTTTCTGTGAAATAACTATTTCATGTAGCTTCTACATATTTGGTTGAATTTAAGCACTTTACATACCTTAAGTGTAAGGTTTTCGCATTTAACAGAGCTGAACTGCCCAGAATTACATGATCCTCTGAGCAGCGCCAACTTGGGTGTTGCTATAGACACAAATCTTGCAAGCTCTTCTTCCCTCTCTCTATTAATGTTTCCATTTCTGCAGCATGAAGGCCAGTAGGCTAAAATGCACTGGTTATCCTACTTTCTGCTCATGAGTAGCCATGCAATATCATGCTCTGGACTCTTATGCATCAGCACATAGCGGGCAGTAATAGCTGTGTCAGAGAACTGGTTTGCATGTTGGGCAATAGTTGGAATGGGCACAGAGCAGCACAAACTTGCCACTAATTGCCATATACTCTTCATTTTGAATAGCTAACCTAATTGAAGGTAATATATTGTTCCATACAATTCTTCAAGATAATTTATAGCTTGTGCTCATCACTGTGATTCCAACTGTTTCAGTTATTTTTGTGTTAATTAAAACTTCTCAGGAAACTGAACTATTATTTTTAAATGCAAGCTGAGCAAACTGTATCCAGATTTATTCTTTTTAGTTTTCTGACATCCTTGGGCTTTGGTGTGATTCAGTCCTTTACTCTGAAAGAAATTTATATGTAAGAAGCTTGTAATTTTTTTCCTATATAGAAATTAACTTCATTGAAGTATATGATATTTTTGCAGAAACACTTGGTTTGGTGTAAGCAAACCCTCCACAGTTGATGGGCAGTGATGAAATACCAAAAGAATTCACAAGAATTAATGAAGTAATAATTTTTATAGATTCTTGAACAGAGCTGCAAAAATCATAACTTGAGCTGGGTTCATAGCACAGAATTGCATTCCTATTTATAGTTAATAAATTGACAGTTCTCATTTTCCATCGGAAAGGTTTCAATTTTCTGCAAATATAGAAGATTGTCACTAACAGGTCAAGCACTGTGAATAGTCAAATGCTATTGCTTGTAATTAGTACACGTTCTATAGTCTGAAACAGATTCATCCAAACTTTGATAAATTGCCAATACACCAATACATTGTTAGAGAAACTTAATAAGCTTGCATTAACGGTTTGAGGACAAAAATCATAGAATGTGAGTACTTTTTAATGGTGTGGGCTCTTGTAACCCACAGGAAATTAAGAATTCTGGTTAAGATTTCACAGCGGAACAAATGAGAATTGTTTTTTGCCTTGTTCTCATAAAGGGTTGTGTAAAACATATGGGATTTTGTGGGGTTGATACTATTGTTAGACATATAATTTCAGCTTCAATTAACTTTCCTGCTTGTTCAGAGTAGTGAGGGTCTTGTATTGCTCATTTGAATTGTATTTTGTGTGGGTAATGATGTCTGTGTTGTTTTTTTTTCTTTTGAGCAGCTCTGATCCTATAGCAGGCTTTGTGTTTCTCCAACACTAGCTTATACAGACCTTTTATTTTGGCACCAAGCTAATAGGAAAGAGCGGAATAAACTTCTGACCTTGGGCTAGATTCTTCATTGCACCTTTTGCAGTTTTAAGCTAGTGGAATGCCAGCTGTTGTTGCTGCTGTATGTGAAGAAAGCTGCTGCTTCCTGCCTTCTGTAGGTGTTAAACTTAGTAGGTTTGGTCAATTGACCCTAGTGGTTTTTGCTGACTGGTAAGCTGTTTATCCACAAGCAGGAGAGCTCTAGCTGGTAGTTTTATGCTAAATCTACATAGTGATATAAACTGATACCATAATGGCAGTACAATAGATACAGTTGTCTCTTTGTATGAAATTCTACTACTTGAGACTTGTTACTAGTTCTGTCTGCATAATGGCTGGCAACTTTAGAGGTTTGGAGTTTCTCAGTCAGCAACTTTAAATGCCTCCAGAAAATGTCTTGCTTTAATTTTAACAACGCACATTTTCTGGGTTCTAAATTATACTTAATATGCTAAGAAATAATTATTTTCAAAAATGTTTCTCTATTTGATCTTTGCTAGGCAATTTCATTGCATGTCAAATTGTTCTGATCTATAAAATGAGATGTGTGCTGATGAGATGAAATAAAGTAGTAGAGGCATTTTTATTTCCTGTTGTGAAGTGAGAGGGCATCATTTGTGTAAACCATCTGTCAGTAGTTTATGGATATTTTAACTGACACCTCCTGAATGGCTTTGATTATTTCCAAACCAGGTACCAGCTTCCACCAGAATTGAAAATCTATAGAAAGCTGGTCTGAATCTGTGTCTGAAGAAACTAGAGTATAGGCATCTCGGATCAGAAGAATTACTGCTGATACAGTCCATCTCGAGGCCTTCTAACTGCTTTGGGCTAGTAAGCAAATGACATTTTGCATTGCAGATCATTTAGAGGTGAGATCCAATTTCTAAGACAGCAGGAGTCCTTACAGTGAGGCTGTGTTCCTCATGAGGAGCCTGTGTCTCAAAGCAAGGGCAGGCTGGGTATGAGGCTATCTTGTCTCAAAGGGGTGGTGTTGGCGGATTGAGCAGATCTGCCCCAGTCGCCAATCCACTTTGAAGTACCGTGACCCAAGACTCTAAAGATCATTGTTACCTATTTATTTGCTGGCAGTCTAGGCAGATTAGGGGTTTTTAGTCTTCCAGACTCAGAAGGCTGAGTCTTCAAGACTACAAGAGTTTTTTTTTCTTATTCTAAGCTGCTAAAGGAAGACTTATGAACACGTATTTTGTGGTATTTTTTTCACTAGAAATGTACTCCATATAAAGCCATGCATTAATAAATCCTTTTAAACCCGTGCTAGATCTGAGATTGTTAGTTAGATGTGTGTAGAGAACAAGTAGAGTCAAAGACTTCTTATCTTAAATCATGGGTATGGGAAAGCAAACTTAAATTTGCCTTTACTGCTTAATTAGTTCTGGCCTGCTGAACACAGTAGATTTAGAAGTTTCCTTTTTCTGTACATGAACTCTTTTTATTGTAGTAGTCAGCAAAGCAGAATGAATACTTTACTGAACTACTGAGAGGCTTTGAGCATTTGGCAGAAGCAGTCTGTCCCTCTGGATAAGCATTGGCTTGATGTGATCTCAAGCTACATGGGAGTTTGTAATGTTACTGCATATATATTTCTGGACAAGCATCTGATTTTCCGTACATATCTTAAAATTTGTCTAAAATATACATTAAAATCTTTTACTGAAACCTGACATGTTTTTGAATCTGCAAGGCTGGACTGAAAATCTTGTATGACTTTTTTCATGATCATCAAAAGATCCTCTGTAGTACTAGCTGGGCTTGAAACACTTCAGGAATACCATTTCTCTTGAGTATATTTGGTTCTATTTTTGAATTAGGAATTACTCAAAACAAAATGAAAGACATATTTGAAGGTTCTCAAAACAAAGGTCTACACCTGCTGCTTCTGTTAAGTAGCTGGAAACAAAAACTTCCATTATTGAGCATGTAGTGTGTCTGAGGAGAGAAAAGTGGTAAAAAAAAATTCCAACAAATGTGTTATTCTACTTACTAATGAGTTTGCATCTTTTTTTAGTATCGACTTGCTTACAGTTGTTTTAACAATGCCACGCGTGTCATGATAGCATCTATAAGTACAACATCTTTTAGTACTTTCGTTATTGATTTTGGGCATCTTTTTTTATTCTACCTATGTTCAGTCCTTAAAAATGTTTTTGAGAAGGACTATTGAAGGACTTTCATAAAGATGGTAATCTTGATCAGAAAAATGTAAAGCAAAGGTCTCATTTTCTTTTGTTTTTCAACTACGGATGTGGCTTTCATCTATGCCTTAGCTTCATGATGCTTTTGAATACGATATGAAAACACTTTCCATTTATTCAGAAGCTTTCTCATCACTGATGAATGCTATACATAATGAACGAATATATTCATTTATCATCCATAGTAAATCATTTATCACACAGCAGAGGTATACTGGGGGAAAAACCTAATCAAGTGTTTTCGGTTTTTCTGTTTGGTTAAATCCAGAACAGCAGCCAAGTAATTGCTTAGTTAGTTGGTAAAACAGTTTGCTTATTAGGCGATATTTCGAGACAGTTTCTAATGCTTTGTGGTTCATGGATCAAAGTTCTTTAAGGAGAAAGGATGGTGCAATGTGAACTAGGAAAGTATGTGTTGAACTGCATGTACTGAATTAAATTGAAAGATACAGAACTAACATCTTCCTTTAAAAAGTAAAAGAGAATTATAAATTACAGTTTTGAAATGCACTTACTCCCAGAGTTGCTTCTGAAAGCTCCTGCTAAACTTTTGCTTATATCTACTGAAGTTAACCAACATTTGCAGACCCTTAACTTCAGAGTTAAGATTGGCACTCAGGACACAGTTTATGCAGTACAGCCTGTAGGTTTCCATTTTTGATCAGTAATAGAAGGTAACAAAAGATAAAATCTGAAAAATTGTAAGGATTAAAATGAAAAACATTAAGCTGATTCAAATTTCTCTTTTTGAAATTTTCTTTTCCTGATGTTGATGCTTGGTTATATTTTAAGTAGTGTATTTATGATCTAAACTTGTGTTGCCTGTTGGTGCTGCCTGTCTAGCCCAGAGTCAGAAAGTAGTGTAAGCAATGTTTATGTGGATTTATAAGTGTAAGTGAACTTCTGTTGAGCATTATCACTTGTTGAACTCATAATATTTTATTTTTACCAGAAAATAGCTCTAAAAAATTAAGCTGATACTAAGTATATATTTTTTATTTGGTATATGCAGTGAAATCTCTCCTGGAACCATAATTTAAACAGATTTCGCATAAGGTGAGTATGACCTTGGCCTTGTCAGCCTTGACTGCATACTCTTGCTAATGTCTTCCAGCTCTATTCTAAATTCCATCACGAGGACTAGAAGCAACACAGTGCTTTAAAAGGTTTTTTGAATTTTCTATCGATTAGTTTCAGTTTCATATGGAAGTTCTGCATCCATTGCTCCTTTCATCTTCCTTGGAACTCATCAATAGCTAAATATTTGGCAGTGCTTTAGAACAGTTCTTTGATTTCCTTAGCAAATGGATTATTTTTGGCCTGTTAATGCTGGTCAGTCTTGGCAACTGTATATCTTGGATGGCTCTTTCTGCCTATGTCTGTGGTGTGTATTTCTGTCCATATCTTTTGCAGCAGAGCAGTGCAGTCCTATCAGATTTGAATTTTTCTTCAACACAGTAGACAAGCACTATGTATGGATGGAAAGAGAAAGATTTCATTCCTGCAGATTTTGGAATAAGCCAGATGATCCTTACAATGTCTGTTTTCTAGTCATGTCAGTGTATTCTGGTTGATCTCCAGCTGAAGGGAAACAAAGGACTTGAAAACTAGAATTTTTTGTTGTTTTGTGATGGGAAATGATGTATAGAGGACAAAAGAGGAAGTCATCTTCTGAAATCAGTGAATTCAGCGTAGCTCAAACCTAAGTAGTGGAGCAGCATGAGTAGGTCTCTGTAAATCTCAGTACTTTCTACGTGCATAACTATACAGTGTTTGAAATGTGACTACAACAAAAAACAGCTACAAAACTGTTTCTCATTCTTGAATCTGTTCATTGAAACTAAACTGCAGTCATTTGCCAAGTTGACTCTTCAAACTGTGCTATGCGTAGTATATGACTTCTATCTAAATGTGTCTTAGGAAAGAAAAGGGAAAAAATATTTCTTAAGAGTTTCACTATCCTTAGTGGGTGAAGGTAATTCTCATTCACATGAAAAGCCAAAAACCTGTGCATTCACTGACCATCTATTTGTGTGGGTATGCTGCAAGTAAATTTGATACTGATTATCTGTTATACAGTACATGCAAATTTCAGGATATAGAAGATAACCTGAATTTTAAGTGAATAGTCTACAACCACAACACAACAGTTCTGCATGGAATATGTGCATTGATTAATTATATTAACCTTTTTTTTTTTTTTTTCTGTGTAAGGGAACACCTTTGAAATTGAAAATCTGCTCTGTTGAGGAGGAGTAGGAAATCACTAGTTCAAGTACTGCCATAGGCCTGGAGAAATTGAATGGCTTTTCTAATACATCTTGCCAATTTTTATTTCTTTTTCTGAACTACTCTTTATGAAATAGAAAGAAAACCACCCAGAGAAGGAGAGAAATGGTAATTCGTTACTTTCTGTATGACCTTGAGCAAGGCATTTAAATCAAATCCACATAACTCCTTTTTAAATGCTAAAAGCCTCATTTATTTCAGTGGTTAATACAGAGGACTTAGAGAATTCCAATTTTACTAAAGTATCCCCATTTTGCTTCTCCGAGGCTAAAGGAACCTGAAAGACCGAAGTCAACAAATTAGTTGAAAGTTGTATTATCTAAGTCTAGGCAATGACATGGGTTTTTGTAGGCATGACCTTTAAATCTCTATGCCATTTGCAACAAGTGCGTAATAGTACTTCCTTTTTCAGAGCTGCACTGACAATTTCCAGCCTGAAAAATACAATGATTTTTAAGAAGTCTTATTTAATTTCTCCATTGAAGCTAGAGTTTTTTAACTAGCCTGGGCAAATGGTATAGGAAAAATTTTTCATCCTTCTCTGGATACCTATTCGATATAATTTCCTTCGTGGTTACTTGCTCTGCTTACTTTTAACAATTGCAAGATTTTTAAAGAAAATGGACGGAATGGTGATTTGTTCCAAAGTTCTTCATGTCCATTCTTTGAGACTTGTATGATCTATTTTCACAAAAGTCAACCTTTTTTTTTTTTTTTTTTTTTAATAAAAAATCAAGAGGAAAAACAGATACATGCCTTAACTTAATCACAAAATAAATTGCAAGGTTGTTTGGTTTATGGTTTGGGTTTTTTTTTTTTTTTTTTGAAGTTCAAATCCTATACACAAAAACTTTATTATACAGAAAGTTTCATCTCTGTTGTGGAGGTTGTTGTAGATTATACATAGGAAAAATTCTCAAGAATGCAGTTGGGCACTTTGAAAATCGAAGCAGGGAACTGTGTTTGTGTTGCTGCGGTAGGTATGAAAGTGCATCTTCAGTGCATAGTAGGAATGGAAAAACATATCTTAAGTGCGAATCATCAATAGTATGGTCATCAGAAAGAATACTTTAAATGCATAATGCTATTTCTCTGTAAACCATGTTTTGTTTTTCACTAATGGAAACCACTGAGGAAAAACTGTGCAATTTTATAAGATAGTTTTAAAATCCAGCATTTTGTTGCAGGAAGACCTTAAGCTTTTTTCAGATACATATGCTGGGGTGTTAAATAGATCAAAAGAATTAATGAAATGGCACTTTCCTCTGTTGCTATTACAGGCTGTTGTAACTGGTTTTGTATTAGGTGCTGCCACCCTTCCTCTTCCTCCCCTTTCCTTCTGTGCCTCCTGCTGCACATGTTACTGAGACCTGACCACTGGCAGCCTAAGCTCCTAATGCCTGGCACCCACCTTCACTTTGCAATTAAGAAAAGCCATGGCTTTCCCTTTAACAGATTGCTTGTAAGTTATTACACGAATCTTTTATGAAACAGTATTGGAAAGGTCATAGTATCTTGGAAAAGTCTTCGCACTGTGAAACTACACAAACAGATTAGCAAAGAGAAAAATGTGATCTCTCTCAGCAATGCTCCCTGTCTGTGGCAATTTCTGGGAGAAGTCTGCAGTAATGCTTTGTTCATTTTGAATTAAAATATTCTTTCTACTATTGTATTTTACTATGAACACTGTTGGGTGTAAATAATACCTGAATAAACTATTAATTTTCCAAGGATTGATGCACAACTATTTTACTTGTTTGTGCATGATTAGAGGTGTCTCAGAAGCAGAGATGTCTCTTTTCACTCTTTCGAATTTTTTATTTTTAATTGTCATTTTTTCCTCATATTTTTTGACAGGAAATGGAATATCTCTGATTTTTTATTTTTTTTTTTCAGGAAGAATACAAGGACATAGCATGTATAGGGTGGCCAGACCCAGCTGTTACATGTTTGTTGTGGAGTGAGCAGTCCTGCTTGGCTAGCTTGATCTCCTTTCATGATGTGATATCCCACATTGGTCTTCAGCATTTAGCAAAGTATTTGATACTGTTTTCCACAGCATTCTCCTGGAGAGGCTGGCTGCTTATGGCTGGAATGGGAATACTGTTGGTGGGTTGAGGAATGGCAGAGAGTTGTTGTAGATGGTGTTGGATGTGATTGGCAGCTGGTCGCAGGTGGTCTTCCATGAAGCTTGAGGTTGGGGCTTGCTGTGTTTGAGATTATGTTGGTTGTCTTGGTGGGGAGGTGGGGGGGGTTGGGTCTGAGTGTACCCTTAGTGGGTATGTGCCAGGTTGGACAGGAGTGTTGATCTGCTGGGGTAGGAGAGCTGTTTGGAGGGATCCAGTGGGCTGGATCAAAGGGTCGCAGACAGTCGTGTGACATGAGGGAGGGGCAGCTGGCCGGATATTTAGGCTAGAGAAGACCACAATAATCAAATAGAAAGCATTACTTCTCGAGAAATCCTCATACAAATTTCTGTTGTTTACAGTGAAGGTCATTCCAGCTGGAAGCAGAGAAGCCTAACTTGAACTTACTTGCACAACAGAGAAATTATTTTTCATTGTTTGTAGCATATTCCACACTAGGCTCTGTTACAACCCAACGGCCCATGGAATGTCGTGGCTTGCAGTATATATTTGTTAAATAACTGACACACTAATCCAGGATAGAGTGTGTTGTATTCTTTGTGTGTAAATAAGTACGTGATCAAAATGTATTGACCACTGGAACATTTCTTTGTCATGATCTCTGAACCCTCACTCAGAGAGTAAATAAAAGATGCAGTTATGTACTGTTTCCAGCCATTTACATTTTGGTACAGTGGCTGTTAATTGATGTGATGAGAAAATAATTTCCTTACTTTTTGATTTCTAAGTGAAAATGTGCTTAAGTAGAGCAAGCACCAAAAGACCTTACCGTCAGAAGTGAGAAATGTGTTTCCCTATGTAGCTTTCCACAGAAAGAAGGTTGTGAGTGACTACGTAAGTGCAATGCACAGTAAAGCTTGTTTTGGTAACCTTAAAAAAACACCATCTTTGAGAAATTATATTACCAAGTGAAAGATGTGTAGAACACAAGATGAAGTAATCCTGTCTGAATTTAGCAGCTATCACTTAGGCATGTACTGTCTTTCAAGATTTTTAGCAGCTTCATATTGGCTTTACCTAGGTTTTTTTTCATACTACTTTATTCAGAAGGATTTAAATCATAACATTCACAAACTTTTGTTGATAATTTTGGTCTCTAGCCTAGAGAAATACAATTATTTTGGTGAAAATCAGAGTGAAAAATAGTGAATTCCTTTCTCAGATTTAATTTGCGATGAAACTGTAATTATATTTATAGAGACTTTCACCATGGTCTGCACTTGAGCGCATGCCCAAGTCTGTTCATAGAACGTAGCGCTTTGGGAGATACGTGTGTATTGAGTTGGAGCTCACACTGCAGTTCCAGCTCTTAGCTGAAAGTTGCAATCTCACATGCATGTAAGAGCTTCACTATGAGCAATATCTCATCCTACTATCGCTTTCTTTCTTCTCTGAAGGCATTGCTAATAAACCCTTGCTTGTCATATAATTAAGTGATCGTATGTACAGTCAGCTGTATCAAAATATTTATCAAGATGTTCTTGATTGCTCACAGCTTTTTTTTATACAGCCACAAATATAAATGCAATGATTTGCACTTTGTGTGGCAGTATTTAACAACTTCAGCTGGACTTTCCTATACTTCTGAATGTGACAAAAAATGTAGTTGTAAGAGGGGTTTTCATTGTTTTGTTGTTTTTTTTTTCCTTCAGAGGTGTGATGCCAATTAACAGCATGTTGGCTTATCAGGTGCTGTGAGTACAACCATCACATTTCCCAATGTAGGATGGATGGCTGATACGTCAGAAGAGATTATAGGGTGCCACAACATCAGCTTTTATTGTATTTCAACATTATAACTGTCAAATGTATATTTTAAGAGGCCTCAATTTCACAAGACTGCGTTACAAAGATTTAAAATCTGATGTGATGTTGACAAAGCAGTTACTGTTGTTACTTGTTGTCCTACGGATTTCAAAAATCATTTGATAATGAAGCGAGGGAACTTAGTTTTTATCTTTATTGAAACATTGTTTAAAACACGTTTATTCTTTATCAGCCACCTCTGTATTCCATTTTGAAAATAACAAAAATAAATGCTTGTTTTGGCATGTTCATCCAAGCGTACAGGTAAGTGAAAATGCTACTTTAGACTCATCCAAGTCAGTCAACCAGTTGATTACCATATGCTTCAGTTTCACACTGAGGTAGCAACAGTGTATGTAGGATACAGTCAAGATAGAAATAATAGTTTGATGAGATAGCCAATTCATTTTTAAGAGAAGAAACACAGCACCATTATTATTTCCAGATTGCATAGCATAGTAGCAGCAGTGCACAGTTCACTCGGGTTCTAGAGATGCTGAGTTTTACAAGGCAGGAAGTGTACAACGAGGAGACTGTGATACATTCTATTCCAACCCACTGCTCTTATGAAGTCAGGAAATGAAAGCCATAGAAGTACATCTAACTTCATCCTGTACTTGGGTGATACTTTACCAGTTAGAGGGGTCTTAAACCGTGCTATTTTCAAGGCCATCAACTTTATATGCATCTGTAGTATTTGCAGCTGATAAACTGTAACTCTTATGAACAGCATTCAGTGGAAATGAGAATATTCAAAGCCCCGTTTGCCAGATAGAACAAATATTTTCCTGAAGTAAAAGACTGATGTTTGGCCCCTGACAATTGGTAGGATTGGAATAGTGACCCTCAGTTTGTTGCATGCCCTGGCAGCAAGCTCCTTCAATTCTGGCATGAGCAATTAATTAACCTGGGCTGTCTGGTAGCTGGAATAAACGGTACAGACTCTCAGCTGTGAAATGAGATAGCAAAGTTTGTTTTCTTATAAAAGGCGTGGAACAATATGAAAGGAAGGTAGTAGACTCCTTTCTCTGCTGGCCCTGATGACTGTTGGAGAGGAAGGAAGGGGCTAATCCTTCTGGTATGACGGTACTGATAGCATTGTTCTGCATTGCCCTGCCTGGTAGTGTGCATCACGCTAATAATATGTGTTAAGTTCAGCTCCTGCAGGTGTTACTGCTCTGTGACTTCTGCAGTGGGCTAGGTGATGAATGATCGGTATGACTTGCAAACCAACAGTTTCACTGCAAGTCTGAATAGGGTAGTAAATGGGACTGGCACAAATGTCTGTTAAAATGTAAATAAAAAATGCTAGCGCAAAGAAAAGAATATTGCCACCCTTGAATGCTGTTCTTAAGCTTTGAAATGAGCTCTACCAAATCTCCACGAGAACGTGAAGATGAGTTTCTGATCAATGTGAGGCAATGTCAGGTATTTCATAATTGGATGCAAAAGAAGTGCATGCAGCAGTGTCTGAGTTTATGATGACCTCTTCATTTTTTTCTGACTAATGGACATCTTTTAATTGAATATATTGCATGCAAAAAAAAAAAAAAAAAAAAAAAAAAAAAAAAAAAAAAAAAAAAAAAAAAAAAAAAAAGACAAAAAAAGACAAAACAAATGCAAAATATCTTCAGAACATTTTTTCCTTAACTGGTAAATTGTAACCACTGCCATAGGATCTGAATTGGGCTTTTCCAGTCTGTTTTACAGGTAGGCAATTACCAATGAGAAACCGATCTCCAAAGTAGTGCTGGGAAGAAAGCAAAAAGCCTTTCCCTTTTTCAGGGAAAAAGGCAAAAAGCAAGATTTGAAATAACGTCAATATTTTTAAATCTTCCTCTTACTGTAGGTTTTGGGGTCTGATGGGAATTCTTATAATTTATAGATTTCTTCACAAATATGCTTTCTAATCCCTGTATCAATTATGGTAAGATGCACTTCTCACGTATCAATTTATTAACCAAAAAGCATTTTAAAAGCCGACTTTCAAAGGAAGTCTGAGTAGAAATGTTGTGAAGGAACAGATGACTTTTGTTCCTGACTTTATCACAGAATTCAAGTTACAGTTGTCAATCCTACTGAAGATACTGATTCTGAATTGAGCATATTGTTTAGATGATGCCGGGAACTTGGTGAGATATGGAGTCCCTGTTGCTATCGTTTATAATTAAACTGTCCATCACTTTTCTTCATGAAACTGCTTAGTGAATAAATATTAAAGGCCTGATTTCAATTTGCTTAGTTGAAATGAAAGGGATTGTTCTAAGAACAGCCCAAATGCATTAAATGGTGTTTTTTTAAGTGAGGATTCAAGATAAATAATGGTATTAGAATTCTAGTCAAAACAAATTTGGGTTTATTAAGACAGTAGGGTATTCTGGTTTATATGATTTGAAATCTAATTCTGTGGATATCTAAGGAAGTTCACTTACGAGCAATGCCTGACCTAGTCTATCAAGCCTAAACATGTTATTTTTTAAATACAGTTGGAATTTGTCTTAAAATAAATGGCTGGATAAGTGTTCCCTGCTAATTCAAACATCCAAAGATGAATGCATTGCAAATCTCATGGTTTTGTGCAGTACAGAAACTTTATAAAGCTTTGTTTTATCTAATGAGTTTATTTTATCTACAAATGTCTATTTGAGTGAAGATGATTCTTTAGTTGTTTAACTGATGTTTAATATTTAAAAGAAGAGTTGTACTTAACTGACATTTCTTTTGATAGTTTCTACAATAACCAGAAATAATCGAAATCCTTAAAATCCTTAAAATAATGGTTATTTTGTGTGGTCCTTGTCTGCTTCAGTAAGAAACTTGCTTCCATAGTAATTCAAATAACTGTAAATATGCACATCCCTCACAGCATTGACAGGGAAAATTTCAGTTGATTTTCTGCCTTGAAATTAACCTTTTACTATCGCATGCGTATGTTTGTCATTTATCCCCTTTTTCTCAGGTGCAAAGAGGGCTACCAAGGAGTCCGCTGTGACCAATTTTTGCCGAAAACCGACTCAATCTTGTCAGATCCAAGTACGTCAAATGTTTTTCTTACATTTTTATTCTGTTCTGGAGGCTATTCTTGCCATGCGAGATGACCCTTTGCCTATTCTCAAAAAAATGTACTATGGACTGCTGTAGTTGCATGTAGGGAATTGTACTGCATTTGTTGATTAAAACAAAAGTACACATCCCCCAGTCTCTGTGCTAATAAAGCATGTTGCACTGCAGCAGAACAGGCCATTAAAAAGCTTGATTCCTTGTGATTTGGATTAGTGCTATCCCTGTTTGAAGCCAGAATATTCATAGTACTCCACTTCTGACTTGAGAACAAATAAAACTATGTGATCTAAAAGCAGATGAGTTGAGGCTGCCAAGTGGTTCCTTCAAAAAAAGGAGGTGCTCGTAGTCTGGAACCACAGAGATTATAATGTCTATGGAAATACACAATATCTTCTCTATTATTTATTACTATTCCTTCAGTTTACACAAAACCATATTTTTCATTATATGAGTGACCTTGCTCTGTGTTTACGGAGTAAAGATGTGCTGCTTTCAGTTATTAATGTGGAACAGAACTTTATACCACACCTGTCAGTATGTGCTAGAATACCTGTGCATATGTTCTGCTCCTCTGTCCCATTTTTTAAATTCTATTGACTGTTAAAAATATGTGAAAAAATATTAGCCAAGATGAAGTTTTTGGAAGAAAATCCATTTACTAATTAACACCATTCATATTAAGTTTTTAAGTGAAGTGACATACCGCAAAGGGTCATATCCAATGTGTCATTTTTATTCTTATATCTAGAAACTGTAATGTATTTAAGTCTTCTGCTTTTGGGGTACTCTTTAAAATGTCATTTGGATTGTTTTGTCTGTGCATTTTGAAGAACAGTGCTTGTTCTTCTAAGTCTTTTTTGTGCTTTCTCTTTATTTTCTTGTCCTTTTTTATGTGAAAGCCTGTTACCAAAGATACCTGTTGTTTTGTACTTCTGTGTGTTGTATATCTCCCATTATAGTCTGCTTTGTATCTGGTTCAGCTTTTCCTTTTGCTTGACCTTTAACTGTGAAGTGCAGAGTCTATAATGAATAGGCAGATCTTTATCTCTGCCAAGTCTTGTGTGAATGAGTAAACATAGCAGTTGTATATACTCAAGGAAAATGGTACTTTGCATCCCAAAAGTCGGGGAAAGAAGACTGAACTAGTGAAAGGACATAGTGGTACCTACCTGATTGTTTTTAACAACGGACTCTGCTGGTATCCTCTCAAGGGCAGAGGTATAGTATTTCACTAAAATTTATGTAGATGAAACATAAAGCCCAGAAAAAGACCCCTGTATTAAGATGCATCTAGCAAGGCCAAAAGCCCTGCAGGATTTGCATGCAGCTAATAGTATTTTTGTTGTTTATTTGCAGTGTTCTTCTAGTTGCACAAATTTGTTTCTTAACATGTGAGACACTCCAGTTGATTTATGACTGTTTCCACAAAACTGCAGAATTGTTCAGCTACCTGTTTCTGCCCAGTATGAAGCTAAAATTCTACTGAAATGCCCCCTTTTNAAGTATATTATTAAAGCTCTGTAAGAACAGAAGACCTTGACTTTATGTTGACATAGGACTGGATGCTCCTATGGGCCAGTAAGTGCCCTTTTGCCAAAATAAATGAAGAAGGTAAATGTGAATTAGGTATTTTCTAAGTCAGTTCAGAAATTTAACTTGTATTTAATTCTCATCTGCATTCAACAGAGGAAAAATTGCTGCACAGCCCCATTTCTGTGTTCAAGTATAGTGTTGGTGTGTATGCACGTCTGTACTTGTTCTATGCATGACTCTTCTGAAAGACAGGTTTTATTTTCTATTGCAGCTGGACAGTGATAACATCTGTATTTTATTCAAAAATTCAATCAGACAAGTATTTGTCTCTCTTCTAGTGAGAAGAAATGAATACCACACTGAAAATTAGTATTTGGTATCAGTAATATTTACAGTTTGTGTAATCTGAAGACTGTAAAATGTATTTGACGCTCTTTTGACAGTCGAGTGCAGCATGATCATCTCCAAAGGCTCTGGTGTTCATTTGCAAAAATTTAGTTTTGCAGTTGAATGTTTGTTTAGATTAGAAAGATAACTGCTGAAGGATGCTAAAAGGTGAATTTAGATGTGGCTTCAAACACAAGGCTTAGGTCCAAAAGCTGGACACTTAAATGAGCGCTCTTATTTTGGGACAGCACACAGCTAACAGTGGTGTCAGTCAAGTTTTATAAACAAGTCTAGCTCAGGAGTTTTGTGGGAACTGCCTTGAGTTTTTTGTAGTAAATATGTTCTAAGCTCCTATGCTACATCTGATATGAATATTTATCTTCTCTGAAGATTGAATGTATGAAACATTGAAGCCATATGTTTTTAATCTTTCCTTGCCTGTGATAGTACAAGTTAAGTTTTCAGAACTTTCATTTGTTACTAAATGGGAAGTAAATCTGAGCCACGCTCAGAAAATAACTATCATATTAAATTTATCATTCTAATATATATCTATATGCTCAATAGTGCCTTTTTATAATAGCCCTCTAAGATAAACCGATCTTGTTCTGTGTGGCTTCTTTCTGAAGTTACACAGTAGTAAATAATGTGCTATGGCTCTGCAGTGCTTTCCTTTCAATACCAGGCCAAACCCAGCTTCTTAACTCACTTTATGGCTATCTTAGGCAGATCTTCACTGTACATCACAGATAAGGTTCAATTTATGTAATAGTTTATATGGATCATTGCATGCTATATCATGTGCATTTTGCCTAGTTAACATGAACAGCTGCTGTATTTAAAATGCTGTTGTTGGGAAACCTCTTGAAAACACTGATGGTGTTTCAGAGTTCACGAAGCAACTTCAGTGACTCAAAGAGGAGTATGAAACTTCTTGTAGTCCTATCTGCCACCTGCTACTCATTTTCAGGTCAAAGTTAGGATCAAATTGATAAGAAATCAGATGTAAGATGGAAAGACAGCAATGCCAAAACATAGTAAATGCCTTCCAGTGGACCTTCAGTCATGGGAGCCATCACAGATGCTACAAGTTTGCTCTTACACTTCATTTAATTTCTCTGCTATTAACTAGTTTTTCTGAATGCAAGCGAAAGAGCAAAAAATAACTGAATTTACATATAAAAACAAAATAACTCAAGTTGGTTAATCTTGGAAGATGTGAGAAACCTCCTTAAAGCATGGGAGCAGCAAGGAGGCTAATAAAATGAATAACGTCGCCAAAAAGGGAAAAAGGCTGCCTGTTGCATGACAATGCAACTCATGCTCAGAGTCATTATCAAGAGGAGGGAAACCATCAGTTTTTGTAACACAGGGCAGTACAAGTCTGTCAGTTATTGTTCATTCTTCCCCTCTCTCATGTATGGAGGAGGGGCTAAAGTGAGATAGCGCTCACGTCCTGAAATGAAAGGATAGGAATATATTTGAAACATTGCTTCAGCTTTCTCCATTTGAGCTAACTTCTCTACACATACAGTTCATGGCAATGGTAAAGTGCTTAGATTTTCAACATTATAAATAAAGCTTTCATATAACTTTATGTACAAGTCATTTTTCAGGCATGTGTAGTCCTGTGTGTATCTGTAGGATTGGAAACTTATATGCAGCCTAAATTGTACAAATGTACTCATGTACTATCCTTTATAGTGTTCTGGAGTAGACCTGCCTGGCCCAAGGAGTCTTGAAAGGTAAGTTGTACCTAGGCTGCAGTTATTCCATTTCATTAGTTTTTACAGTGAGGCAGAGTAACCTCTACAGTTTTAACTTCTCTGTGCATCTATTCCGAAGTGTAGAAGAAAGCAGTCAAGAAAGCAATTTGTCATACAGGCATTACATGGCGGTGGATTTTTTTTCTCACCAAATTCTGTTGAACTCAGTCCTCAAATATTTTATCCCTAACAGTTTCAGAAGCTACTTTGCCATGCGAAGGAAAGTGTATTTCAGTTTTATAATGTGCAGTATTAATTTTATATGAGAAATAATAACATCTGAGTTTTCCCATTTGACCTTAAAAACGTAAATGAAGAGGAATCACATCCAGTCGTTTTTCAAAATAAATGCATTATTTTCTAGAAATAGAAAAATAGGATGGAAAACTTAAAGGTTATTAAGCCATGCTTCTGCTACTGCAGAGGACCTCATCACGTAATTCCTTCTGCAGTCTGAGCAGACTTAATTTTTTAACCACTTAAAACCAGTGTGAGCTGGCCACTAGAAACAGGTTTTGTATAGTCCCTTCTTTGAGGATTTCAGATTCCAGATTAAATTTATTCCCAGCCAGAATTTGTCCATTATGTTTTTTGTTAAAATGTGCACCCTCTTTCTATACTGATAATTTTTTTCCATCAGTTTCCACCAACAGAGTCACATTATGCTTCAGGTCTGTCAGTCTGGATTTTCAAATGTCAGAAGTCTTGTTCCTATAGACTTAGCTTTAGCCTGTGGTCATATTATACTCAAACCTGTGCCAACATGATGCAAATCGTTTTTTTTTTGAATCTCATCAAAGACAAACCTGCAAGCTGTATGCCTGGAGTCTGCAGATATTTGCTCTTAGATTACTTCTTTATGTAGCAAAGGATCAAAAACCCTCTCCTGTAAGACTCTGTGGCTATAAATAAGTAAAAAAAAACTCTAGATAGTTCAAATTGAAAGGCGGTTTCCCTAGGAATGTCTTCATGGCCTCAAGACGTGAACACTCCTCACTTTGCTCCTCCCAAGTCCTAGTGACATCTATGTTTTTCATTGATACAAATGCAGTTTTTCTGCCTAGCCTGGTTTTGAACTCCTGGGTCATGTCTAAATGGGAAGTTTTAGAGCTTACATGTATGCCTGTGGTTTCAGCAGTATGTCAGCCCACTGCCCTGGGTCATCCCATTTATGAGGCTTTCTGTGAGCACAGACTGAGCTTTAGGAAGAGGCTCCTTCCCAGAAGCAGTAGTGGTTACATTAGTCTTGAAGCTGTGCATTTCAGTCTGAGTTTAGGTGCCTTTTTTCCCTCCAGTTTTGTATTTGTAAGATAATAGAATAATTTAGTTTGGAAGAGAAGTCTGGAGTTCTCAGCAGAACTCAGGAGGCTCAGCCTCCTGCTTTGAGCAGAGCTAGCTTTGTAGATTCTGCTAAACTACTGCACTGGACACCATGAAAGCAGTCTTCAAAGGGACTGTTACTAAATAGAGGACATTTGCAAAATATTTAAACAATTTCTTTATCTTTTCAAGTTGCTTGGATAAAATAAGTGAAACTTCTGAGTCTGTTACTGAATGATTGATTTTTTTAGAACCTGAATAATTTGTCAACTTTACTTAACCTTTCTGATTTTGTCAACATTCTTCTCAAATGTTTTTCTTCCATTTTTGATTTCTGGAATACATAGGAGTAAATAAAATTTTTCTCTTAGAAAGAATTTGAAGGTAGGTAGGAGCAGTAAGGAATGGAAGACAATCTAAGGATGGTATGAGGACTGCCTTGCCAGAGGCAGATATCTAAATACTGTGAAGGGCAAGACCTTTTAAAACAGGTTTGTCATTCAGCTAGTTAAACCTTAGAGGGTTTTTTTGAAATATGTATCTATACCTGAGTTCTGTCTTAGCTTTGTCTCAAAAAAATAATTGAAAAAATTAAAATGGAGAGTTTTTACGGCCTTCTGCAATACTTATTCTAGAATAATTGTCATCTGTTTATTAAGAGTGCTTTGTCTGTAAAAAAAAAAAAAAAAAGAAAAAGAAAGAAATCATATGGAACAAGCGGCTACAGGCCAACTTTCCTTTCTAATAGCAGTACTTTTACGCACTTATACTAATCAGAGTGAAGAGTGACATGAACTGCATGTTAACTTTAAAAATCATTATGTTACTTAGGAATATTAAGCTTTTGCCAAGACAAATAATCAAAAGGTGATATTTTATTGCCTTGTAAAATCAGATTTTAAGAGATGTGGCAGCAGTGGTTGGGTGAAGTCTGTGGCAGTGAAAGGTTTAAGATCTTTTAGTGCCCATCAAGTGAGCGAGACATTTCTTTTAACAATGGTTTCTTTTTTAAATTAAATAGAAACAGATTTCTACCAGTTCAATTACATCACAAATTAACTTTGATTAGTATTGATGCATCAAAAACTGAAAGGAAGGAATTGCTGTTATAGAAATAACAATAAAGGTGAAGAGAGACTTGAGTAGCTTCAGAAGTTTTAATGAATTTTTCTATAGACAAGAAAAGATGCATCATATTGTAATGCGGGCTGGGGAACAGGAAACCTGAGGAAGGTGAAATCAGAAAGAAAAGAAATCCCTGGGAAAGCAGGGACATGCCTTTCCACCTCTTTGGTCAAATGTGTGTAGAGACCTCAGAATACATGCTGTAGAAGAAGGATTTTTTTGAGTTCTGTTGACACTGTAGAATTTTCTTGTGTGCAAATAGTATCAGTCTTCTGGGTTTTGTTGTTGTTGTTGTTGTTGTTTTTTGTTTGTTTATTTTTTGCTTTAAAGTAGGAATGTAAGCTTTATTCTCCAGAAAAGACTGAAATGCTCAAAATAGAGGTGCAAGATAGACTCAGCATTAGTAAAATAATTTGCCATTAATTGATGGAAGCACAAAGACGTTCTTTGTCAGAGCACATCAAAAAGTTAAAGCCCAAAAGAGATTAAGTAAAATCACAAGTTTTGCTGCTGTTGCAGTGAGCACAGAATGCATGCTCAAAATCATGATCAGTTTTGGGAATATCATTTTTGTACTATCTCAAAACCCAAATTAAAATGCATAAGAAACCGCTTGAATTAATATTTTTTTCTACAGATGCACAAACTGTGGTATGCAGAATGTGCAGTAGGAATGTTTTTTAGTAATTTTACTATCGCTACTGCAGAATAGATTTTAAAATCTGTTTTTGATGTTCTTCCCCTGGATGTCTTGTCTGAAAAGATTCAAGGGGGTTACATATGCTTTCAGTTTCGTAATTTAGTTTTAGAAGAGTTGTCAGCCGTTGCTAAATTCATGGCTTTGTCTAATAACATTAAAATAAGAAATCACACAGTTTTATTTGGAAAAGTAGAAAAAATGTCTGAATTTGACTAGAATCCTTTTATTAGTTTTAAAGGAACATCAGTTCTTCATTCTCTGTTCATCTCTCTTCTTGGAAGGCAAGAACGTATTAGCATCTGATTACTCAAAATTCTTTTCAAAAACTTTCTTTTAAAGTAGTCATAGTTAAAGTATGACTATTTTTGGCATGCCTTTTACACCATAGGTGTTCTGTTCTTAGACTTGTGAAGACTGCATGTCACTAGAAATCTGTGGAGAAGTGGTGGTATCTGGTAGATGAAATATAATTTACAGCAGGAAAAAGATCTCAAAATTCTTTTCCTACTACTGGTAGTAATTTCCTACTACTACTCCAAAAAACTGCTTCTATGTGAAATGATAATAATGAAATTGAAAACTTCTATTATTTGATCTCAGTGTAAATACCAAAGAATAGAGAAAATTGAAATACTGAGCATTGCAAATCAGAGTCCACAAAAAGTTTTAATCAGCGTATTTTCCTGTATGATGCAGATTATAGAAATCAAGAAGGAAATTACAGGCGCCCCATGGAGAGGGACTTAAAGGCTGCCTTTCACAAGTTACCATTCATCTGTGATATTTGGAACTTGCATCTAGTTAAAGAATTTCTAGGTCTTTGTGTAGCGCTTTTCACATGTGTATTTTAAGGAAATTTACCATGTGATGGCAGCAACGGTAGATTATGGCTTGTTATACAACAGTCCCAGCAGATGGCTTTGAATAGAGGTTACAGTCTTATATAAAGGACAGAGCTGTGAATCGTGCTCTCCCACTGGCGAGCCTGCTCCTCCTCAAGCGCTGGGTTCATCTTGGTGCGTGAAGGAGAAGGCGGCGTGGCACATTCACTAAACAAGCACCTTCTGAAGTGACAAGACTCCAAGCCGTCAACTTCTCCTGCCTGCTGTTCTTACAAACATGTTATGATTGCCTAAATCAGCTCTTGGCTGTCCCATGTCTGAAGAACCGTAAGTATATATACCATGAAGTACATGTTCTGGGATGTTCTGGAACTGTCCTATTTAGCCCATTGGTCTGAGCAGCTAGTTTTTCTGATTTGCACACTCTTCATGCCAACAGGACATTCCTTTCAGTGTCAATCTCTGACCATCTCAAACAGACATCTGTGATTTTGCCTGTATGGACAGGGCAGTCAATAGTTTAGCTTGTCATATCATTTTTACAGGCCTTGTAAGGCAAAAGTTCAGCAGTGCGACAGCCATAGCTCTTTATGCTCAGGGAGAAAGTATGAACAAAGATGGTTCACTGTGAGATGGCACACAGGATTATTGCATAAAATGTGTCAGTGATTTAAACAAAAAACATTCATTTCCTCAGGTTCCCTTTTTATAAATTAGCTGCTTGACTGTCCAAATGCATTTTGCCATTTCACTTTATTTCATCACGCTTCTGATGTTAAATTCTTCAGGTTTGATTGAGATGGCATAGATTGCATAAAGATGTCCTTTTGCAGAAGATAGTAAAAACTCATGGAGAACAGAGATGCATTTCTCTCATTGGCAACTACTCACATGCCTTTGAATACTCCCATTTGCATAAAATCTAATTTTGAACTGTTTTGACTTTCCCTATTAGTGGTTCTGTGTTAAAGTGAATCTAGAAAAGAAAGCAACAGTGAGTGTGCAGATAAATCACAAAGTTGTGAGATGGTTGATACAGTGACCTGATTACTGGTCTAGCTGTATTGCATAGATGTAAGTAGTAAGTGTCAGGAAGATGAGGTCTGCCTGATTCTTACAGGCTGAACAGTCCAACACGTGCTTATCACCTCTAGGTTAAAAGCATTAAGGGGCTCATATGTGAGAACTTGAGCATCTCAGAGCATTTGGGTTGAGTTTTCTGATAAAACTTCCCAAAGCAAAACATATCTTGTAAGAATCTCCATGCCCCTAACTGAGCTTCACTATTTGCATTACATCTGTACTCCAGTGCGAAGGTGTTCATTAAGGCAATTATTGTTGTTACGTTAGACTTTGCACTTCACTTGAAGCTTCTATCAGCATTCAGACAGCTTATTTGAACAATCTCAGCTCATTAAAGAAAACTTGCAGTAAGTGTATCATGCAATATTAATGCAGTAAGTGTTCTGCATTGCTGTGAATACTTGATGCTTTGGGGGTAGAGTGTATATATGTCTCTTGCCAGGATGACGGTAATCTTGCTGAAAACATTAGGGGTCAACATTATTATGAGTTTGATTACCCCGTTTAGGTAGTTATCTTTCTTTTATGAAGAAGGATATTTCTGAGCTTCATGAAGGCATTTTCAGGCTCATTTTCTGAGGCCTTCTATAGCAATCATTTTCGACAACAAAGGACAGACAACAGCTGTTCTGGGTACAGTTTTACTGTGCAAAACCAGAAGTTTATGAAGCTATTTTTCCATGGATCAGAAAGATCAAGAAGGTAAAAATCTCGGTCTTGCTAAAACTGCTGAATGTTTTATTAATTAATCCTTTGAGGTTCCATCATCTTATTCTGACTTCCATGTCTGACTACTCTTATGCTATAGATTTTTTTCTGTTGACCATTAAGGGTTTGAAATTGTCAACTGTGAAGATGTGTTCCTACAGTCATTTTCTTCGGTGGTAATCTCAATTATGAAAACGATTTCTAAAGACAAGAAGAGGATCAGTATTGTCCCCGGAGGGAAGCAAAGAGTAGATAAGAAAAGGCAGCTCTTGGTGGGCTGCTTGGACTGGGGGATTTGTTTCCTTCCAACCTTTTCCCAGTGCTTAGAGGCTTGTGAGTCTGCTCTCACTGCAAGTGCCAGTTTGCTGTGGGGAAAAAAGGAGTCTAATTGTTTGCTGCCATCATCAGTCACAAATTAAGAGGCCTGGCAAACAGAAAGTTTCTCCTGTTACTTCAATAAGTAGCCTGAATATCACCTTTGAGAGTCTAGCTCTGAATGGTCTTGTACTGAACCAGTGACCAACTGAACATAATAGCTGAACTCTACATGCTGTTGTTCATTTGATTGTTGTATAGTAGTTCTTGTTTCACTCTCCTTCCCCTTCTTACTCCTATTTTGGCATCTCAATTGGGTTATCGTCATTAAAAAGAGAAGATTTGATGTACAAGTTCTGTTGTTTAAGAAGTATGTTCTCTCTTTCTTGTCCTTCTTGTTTTATTTTTTTACTATCTAGTTTCCTCATTTTTATTCTCGCCTCTTACCTTTTGTTATGATGTATCTACTTTATATCCTTCCCTCATTAAGGGGCTTTTTCCCTTCAGCGTCTGAATTACATTTGTTAGTGACTCTTCACACTCCACTAATCTCTACCCCTACTCAGCATTTGCCCTTTGCCTGCGCCCTGATTACTCCCACATGGCTCCTGCCATTGGCCTGCTCTCCCCTCTGAGAGACCAAAGTTTGGCTTTCACTGTTTGCTCCATCTCTATCTTTCAGGTGAATGGTCACAAATTGCTTCTCATGTGCAGTCTGCTCCATCTCATTTTGGCTTCCCTTTCTTCCTTTTATGTCATTTTTACTTTTGCCATGTAGTGGAATTTAAAATAGATAATTTCCAGCTTCATGTCCGAAATGTTCTCTGCACATTTACATTGAACATGCCCATATTCCATTTTCTTATTTAGGGAGCTGACTCCAATTATCTCTGAAGATACAGAAAGAGGTTAATACCTGACGCTTATCAGGAGAAAATATCCACTGCGTGGGTTGTTTGTGAAAGGCATTGTCTAAATTTAACACGCTTTTTTTTTTTGTTGGTTTTTCTTTCTGCTCTTATTTATTTATTTATTTTATAAAATAGCATTTTATCTGAAGAAAGGTTGCATTTGCAGTACTGAAGCTTTTTCTGTGCCTCAACAGTACTTTTAGAGGGAAAGCTTTTTCAAGTTCAGGGAAAAAAAGTTCTGGTTTTATACCAGAGGGTCCCAAGTTAGGAGCGAATGGCATATTTACCTGTTACGGGCAAAACACAGGTTCAAGTCCTTGCTGTGTATGACCTGATTTTCCTCTCTTCCAGATGAATGCCTAAATCACACCACAGAAATCTGGGTGGGTCTCTGTCTTGTCTAGTTTCCTTTTCTGGAAGAAAAAGATTAAGCTTTTTCTATGGTTTCTTGACTGTTTCTAGTGATGAACTGTTAAACCTAAAATCTGTGACATGTTAAAACACATATTTTTATAGTACCATCCTACCCTAGAGATGGCACAAGATGATTTTGCCTTAATGCTCGATGATATTGTAAAAGGTTCTAGAGTTTATAAAATGCCTGATACTGACCTAGGTCTCAATCCTGAAAAAAGCATACTCATGCTGATTGCTTCTCACTGAAAAGATACGAAACACATTTGAAGCATCTGAATGAATTGTGTTTAATTGAAAAAATTATTTGCTTTACCTCAGAAAATTTGCAATTTCCTTGATAGATGATCTGCCAAATTTTATTCCCTTGACTTAGTAAGTCCTTCTAAAAAGACATTTGCTATGCAGCTGAGCAGCTCTAGTGTATTAATCTGTCTGCTGCTGCTGTCAGAGAAGTTCCCTCTGAGTGGCTCTGGCTGCATCTGAACCACAGCCCAAGCATAGTGCGGACAGTGGCATTTTTGAGGGTGCTCCTGTGACTGTGGAGATTTAACAGTAACAAATACGTATATATAAGTTATTAACTTCAGGTTTTATATGTTTCTGTTAATGTGAAGGCTTGAAGTATTCCAGTCTGGTTTAGTTACTGTTGGAAGTTTATCTTCTATTAATGTCACATTAATTTGCAGTCTCTATGGGTTTACCCTCCAAGTTTTAAGCAACTCTTTTGGTTAGATTTTGTTCAGAGTTCAGTAAACGAAGGCTTAAATGCTTTAAAAGCCTTAAGATGTTTTTTCCTTATTCTTTATGCTTCAGAAGAAAGCTGTGAAACTTAAGTTGTATATATAGATATCTGAACAACTCCAAATGAAAAAGCCACATACCAATGCAATATTACCATTGTCAGAAAAACATTATTGATTTTCTAGCCATTGGAACACAAGCCAGATGAACTGTTTAAATCTGGTATAATAGTATTGAAAGTCTGAAGATGCGAGGTGGTAGGAATATGTTATTGATTATGTATTTAAGGCAAAGTGCATCAGCAGTTGTTTTTTTCTTTTTGTGGTCAGAATATGCCATTTAGCATTATCTAGAATTTTGCATATTACAGATCCAAGTGTCCCATTCCATAGTAATCCTGTAAATGTTGCTGAAAGACTTAAAAACAGATGGCAGGTTAAATTACATTTTTGTTCAGGTTGAGTCTACTTAGCAAGTTTCTGCAATTTATGGTGTGGGGTTACAGAGCAATTAGTTATTCTGTGATAATTGGCTACTGGTGTGATGAACTAAAGCCAGGTCCCCACAGTTACACTGAGGCAGGCCTCCTACCATTCCCTTCTAACGTGGAACTTGGTTGGTCTGGCAAATAAAAATGGTCTTGAAGCTTAGTGATGGGAGTAATTATCTGCAGCTGCTCTCAGCCTCAGATTTTATGTGGGTCGAGGTTGGCTGGCTGAAGAGGCTTGGTAAGGTGACAGTCTGAGACCAAGCTTCTACCCTCTATGTATCTGATGCTGTTCTGATCTGTACACAATCTACTTACACTGACAGATCACTGTGTTCTTGTTCTTCTGAAGTAGGGTAGATTTAAGCTGTTAAGTAGGAGCATTTGGCAGAGGGCGACCTTAACAGTTTACTTTAAAAGGAAGAACTTAAATCCTTGAACTCAGAGCCACGAAGGCTCTGTAGGTTTGTAAGAAAATATGAGGCCTGCTCCAAAAGTAGTGCCTTCTATTTTATTAAATTGGCCTATGGCATCAGAGGTGGATGTTGGTAGTATGGGAGTAGAGGCTGAACCTTCCCACCACTATTCTGTCCCATTTTGTTGCTGAGTGACTAGATGGCAGCAGAGGGGCAGTCTGACGGAAGGGCGTCTGACATGGAAGTGCATATGAAGTGAAGGTGTCTAATTCAGTTTTTCCATACAGAAAAAATGACACCCATTGACATTCATTGACAGATGCTCAACGTTTATGGAGACCAAACAGTGGATGTGAGCACTCTGAGGCAGTGGGTGGTGCATTTCAGCAGTGGTGAAAGCAGTGTTGAAGATGAGCCACTTTCCGCTCAGCCATGTAAATGTGTACGAGTGCAGTATGCATGCTTTAGTTCATGACTGGTAAAAATACATAGCTAGTGGTGGTGACTGTGTAGAGAAAATGTTTTGTATCTGAAAAGTAGCTTTATTAAATAGTTTTATTGCGCTCTTTGTATCTATTGTATTTTCCTTGGAAATAAGCATTTCTTTCAGAATGACCAATGTAAAAAACTTGTTACCAATCAAACATGTAAAGTCATTCCTGTTATCGAAGGGCCGTCAAAAATGGGGTGAGGCTAATAGAAGGTGACTATCTGTCCATCTGTAATATAGCTTATAGTCTGATGCAGCAGCTTAAACTGACTTTCATGTGGCCACAGACATAAGCTGGAAGTACATGGTATAGCTCATGTCAGCTCTACTGGTATGTCCTGTCAGACCTTGATTGCTCAGTTTATTCTCTGTTCAAACTAAACAAGGAAATAACAATTTATTGGATAGATAGCAGAGACAGTATGACAGACAGCAAGCTGGTAAATGAGCAATGACAGATATTCTCTGAAAAATCAACGTTCTTTTGACATGGTACTTTTCCATTGAGGGTAAATAAAATTAGTGGATCAGACCTAGTATCAGTTTCATCAGTTTTTTGTTCCTTATAGCTATGAAATTCGCAGTCATCAGTAATTCAGGTTGAATGCCTGTTGAGCATAGCAGGACTTCTGTACGGTACTATAACAGTAATCTGTATTCTGTTTTCAGGATGTATTCCTTAAAGACAAAAGGGAATGCCACATGAAAAAAAAGAAAAACCATTAGCTGACAACGCTTATTACAACATTGCACAAGTAGGACAACTTTCAGCTCCTGAACTCTGTGTATAAGCCAATATTTGCTATTGAATTCGTTTTAATAGAAAACTCTTTTCCTGCTCTTTACTAAAAAAATAGGATTCATGGCATATTCGCAACAATAGATAGCTGCCATTTCTTTGACTAAATGACAATGTTACTATGTGGATTTGTAAGCAGAAGAACAGGTTGGGCCCAGTTGAGATGACAAGGACTCTTAACGTTTTCTCAACTACCAACAACTGCAATAGTTGTAAATACAGAGGTGCATCTGCTTGGGGAATTTCAGGAGCTTGTGGAGACTGTGAAAGTGCATTTCAGTTTGATCTTGTTTTATAAACTCTCTGTGCCTTTGAAGGTACATTCGGAGAAGTCCTTTCTCCAGGACTTCTAGATTGCTGAACCCTGTGTCAGTCAGAAGCCTTTTTTCTAGAAGATGTTGGGAAAGCTGCATAGATTCTTCATGGTTTTTAGTACCACCCCACAGTTGTCTGACTTGGAATCCCTCTTAAGTTCCCTTTGTAGTTAATGGGGGAGATGTAACCTCCTACTTCACCAGAGGTTAATTAGCATATGGTAAAATAGTTTAAAAAATAATTGTTATAATGTGACATGTAGAGGCTCTTTTTACTAAGAAGCTTTGACACATCAGACCGAGGCAGACTCAGTTATAGCTGCTCTCTGTATGGCTGCTTCATGCTGGGGGGAAATTATTCAATATCAACTGAGGCAGATCAGCACCAGGAACAGGGACATGGATCCTTCTGGATGGGGAAAAACCTCAAGTCCAGAGATGCATAGCACAGCTGGCAGCATTATGACCTTGACCTTGCCATGAGTGGAGACAAAGAAAAGGGGAAGAAAAAAAAAAGAGGAAAATATTTAAAAATGATCTTTACTCTGCTAGAGCTAGACTTTGCTTCAATTTTAATTTAAGATACATTTAAGATACTTCAGATATGCCTCAGTTCTGAATTGCATAACGCAATAACAACAACCTGCTTCTTGGGTCATTACTGCTCATTACTGTACTTCTGAAATTAAAGGGTTGTTTTTTTTTTCCTAAAACTTGGCAGGTTCTTAATAGCTAGCTACTCTCATTCTTGTGTAGCACATAGTATCCTGCTATTTCTATGCCACCCTCCCCGGGGTTGTCAAGATTATAGAATCATTTTCTTTGGAAAGATCGGTAAGTTTTTCAAATCAAACCATGATCAAGATCAGGCAATGCGGATGAGATTTAAACACACAATTCTAGCGAGTGGCTGGTCTTTTGTGGTTGTTTTGTGTGTTTGTTTGGGTTTTTTTTTTTGAAATTTACTGTAGAATCCTTTGTAGTATAAGCTGAGAGACTTGCTGAAATTAATTCCTAATGAGCTTTTGCATATCCAGAATAAGAAAACTAGTAAGAATGCTGCATCTTACAACTTCCTAATTGAGTCTGTCCTGGAAGTGAGTATTATTTAAGCCTCAACATGAATTAGTGAAATGTGAAGTAGTGTGCAGGTATAGGAAGAGGCTTGATCTTCCCTTCTTTTCAGTCCTGGATCAAGTGGTTCAGAACAGCTGGACTACAGAGCTTTTTCCATCTTGATCTTTCAGATACAAATGGTCCTCCTAGCATATAGAATAAAAATGTTGACATTAGGAAAAATGATGCATTAGGTACAGCTCGTGCTTACAGTGTGCATTGCTTTGGATAACATTTTTTCATCAGCTGTCAAGTTGCCTGTAGGAGCTGCAGTCCTTAGAATTCTTCATTAGAATTACTCCAAGGATTCTCTAGTTGGATTAGTCTGTATATTATCTGCACATTTTTCACTGGAGCAATTTATATGTTTTACATCTTATCATAAACGGATCAGCTTTGGGGAGAAAATCAAATTTGGATAATTTGAGATCTTTTGCTTAATATCTTACTGCTGAAAAGCATTTGAAGTTGATTGGCAAAAGAGAATTTGAATAAGCTTGTAATGAGTGGTAGGAAGTGCACATAGAAAATTTATGGTACGTGCCTTCTGTGCCATCTGCTATGGGCTTTTGCTGCTTCTTCGTAGTTAGTTTCTCATTACAATACAGTGCTATCCTTAAACCAAACTTTGGGAAGAAAAATATGAAAATAATTCATGCTAGAATATCCTTCAGTGCCTATAGATATTAAAGCTGACAAGTATTTTGGTGAGCAGGATGGCAGTTGGTCTGTGTCTAATCAGAAGAAAGAGCAGCAGCAAAGGAAATAATATTGCCAAGAGTGATAGTGAAGTTCAAAAAGCAGTAAAACGTACCTAGGCGTTACCTAAGAGATTGCTCAGGATCAGGGAAGTAGGAAAAATAAGAGATAGACAGTCATCGTTAATTCCTTCTCTAAGCATATCTCTTTTTATTCTTTATGCAAATACCCTTACCAGAAGATTATAATATATGGACTAGGTGTAGATAAATATTTGAGGAGGAGAAGCTTGGCTCAGAAAAGATGAAAACAAATCAAGGGGAATACCAGATAAGTACTAAATTTTAAACTGAGTTTTCTGAGATTTACTTGTTTAAGAGAGCACAGGGTAGGGATGGAAGGGCAGGAGGAGAGGATGGGAAGCCACTCTCAGAGCGGTGGATGTGGGCAGGTGTGGATTCAGCCCCATAGAGCCCTGCTGCTGATGCTGTCCTGCACTCAGGTTTGTCTCCTGGGTCAGGCTTGCAAAAGGGGGACTCCGGATTTCTATGAAAGAGTTCTCTGAGCATCTGAAATTGCTGGCCATAGAAAGATAGAAGAGAAGGGAAAATCAGATGCATCTGCTTTGATCAGCATGGGATGATCATTGTTCCCTGTGTTTTGACTGTAGGGTGCCTAAACAACTGTCTGCTTGTCTGTGGTGCACAGTCTGCTCAAAATGCTGTTTTCCCCAAGAATCGTTCATGAGAGATTTTTGATATCAGTTTACAAAGATGAATACAGTCCAGAGTTCTTCTCTAGGCCATTATTTTTACTTCAATGGTTTTGATTGATAAGGACTGAAAAAGAACAGCATGAAGTTGTCAAGTTCAAATAGGGAATGTTGTGGTTCTTTCTTTGGTTTCTTGTTCACAAAAAAAGGCATATATGGAATTTGTATTGTTGTCTTTTGTACAGACTAGTTTTTACAACAGAAAAAGATGCAAAAAAAAACCTCATTGTCACAGTAAGTGATGTGACTGGGAAAAAAGCAGCCTGTACTCAGAACAACAATTGATGTGTAGATTAGATGCAGTTGTTTTGTGAGCAAAGCAGGATGTGTGCAGAACGTGACATTGCCACAATATTGCTCCTCTAACAAAATGATTGATAAGGTTGCTATTTTTTTATTGGTAGCAGTGCAGAAGGATGACTGTTCTTTTCTGCTTTAACAGATTCATTGGCTTAAATAATAAATTCAGTAGTATCCTTTGGTCAAAGAGAAAAGTAATACATTATCTGTGTCAGTTCAAGACTATGAAATGCATTAAGTATTTATTGAAGAAGCAACCTGACTGACTGAAGAATTTTATTTTGTTTTACATTTATCTGCAAACTTGTATCAGTTGTCCAGCAGTTAGATTGGCTGATGCAGATCCTGTTTGGTATACATCCAAGTGTGCTTGTTTATTATGCGCTCCCATTATTATCCATAAATCTCTCAAGCCTTAGGTGCTAGGAGCTACGCCCCTATCTGAATGTAAAAAAAAAAAAAAATGTCTGCTGTGAAAGAGTGGAAAATCTCTTACACAAAAGGCAGTGAGTGCATTCAATGCTATTTAGGTTCCTGTATATCTTAAATCATTTTTTGAAATAATACTTAGGCTCTGTGAAAATGAGCTCCTTAGTGCCTTTGAAACACCTGAGTAAGTGGATGGCCGAATAAAACTCTTATAGTTACTATTAGGGTCTGGGTGTTTTCTTCTTCTGTTTTGCAAATTGTATTTGTACTACATTCTTTGGTTTGGCTAATTTGATAGCTGGTCAGGGTACTTGAGAACAGATATTGGACTTGCATAATTGATTGTGGATAGGAAGGTAACTGATAGGTGAGATGGCAACTATTTGTGTCTGATTCCCTTTGCTGCATTTGGCTGTCACAACGAGAGGAGCTGTTACTGGGAGTCCTTAGATGTATGCAGGGCTGTGAAGAAACAGCTGCCCTCAACAACTATGTGGAATTTATTTAGAATCTGTCCCTAAATTTAATGTGTTCCTTGTGACTATTCTTGAGTGCAGCTCTTACAGATGTGACGCAGTGCGGATCTCCACAACCCTTTCCACAAGGCATGTGGAAAGGCAAGTAATGAGAATTTTTATGGGAAGTCACTATAGATGCTAAATTGATACCCAGATGGTTGGATGTTGGGTGCTGAATTGTAAGATGCTGTACCAAATTAAAAAAAAAAAAAAAAAAAAAAAAAAAAAAGTTGTACTGCATAAGGTTTTATGAAGTTTTAATTTGCTCATGAGAAATCTTTTTATTTGATATGGGGCTGTGTGACTTCACAGTATTATTTCTGCAGCACACTACATATTATGTTGGTCATGTGCTTCAGTGAGAAAATACCCAAGCAGGTTCTAAATGAATTAGGTCAGGTTTGGGAAGCAGTTCAGCTGTTGCAGTGCAGAGCTTGGTAAAAGCCAATTAATCTGCCTACTTGCCTAAGTAGTGATCTGCCTGCCCCTCTCCCTAAAGAAGAAAAGCAATTTTGTCCATCCTCAACACAGTAATTCTCATGGGCCCCTTCTTCAATACCATTTATGTGTTTAGTCACAGCCCGGTTTTCTCCCGTCTGTTCCTACTGCATTATCTGGTTCGAGTGGGTGACAAATCTAATGCCAAAAGCACAAACTTCAAGGTCTAGAAGGATCTCTTGGGTCTTCAGAATGTCTTCAAAAGTGTATGAAGAATACATACATAGCATAATAAAGCTGAAGAACTTGCATCACCGTAATATTGCTTCAGGAAAAGAACTGGATTGCTGTCTTTCATAAACTTCTCTATTAGTGCCTTAAGCTTCCCTAATGAGATTTTTTTAATGATTGTCTTGTTACATGTTCTGTTCTCTTATTTCCCTTATGTTTGCAATGCTCCTTCAGATCTTTATTATTCTCGTCCTCCTTGTAAGTATCCTTTCTGTATCATCTGACAGAGCATATGCTTCTTGTACATTATAAATAATAATAGCCCTAGTTTTGACCAAAGGAGTTGTTCACAACTGAAAATCTTGTGAAGTTAGCAGTAAGGAAGATGAGCTGATAATACTCCAGTATATTTTATATAGCTAGGCTTACAAAAGAATGAGTGAATTCTGAACAGGACACACCAAATAATAGAAATTTGATTATGTGCACTAAAACCTTGCCAGTCTTTCACAGGGAAATGCATTTCCAATGGGTTTTTCTTAAACTCATACTGTTTGTTTTCCCACTTCTCACAGTCTTCGTTTGATCCTCTCTTACTTCTTCTCTCTATTGCCAAAACTTCTAATTTCACTGAAATTCTGGGAAAGAAGTTTGCCGCTTTTGGGGCAGGCAAAAGGAAGGCTGTGGAGAATATCCATCCTTTATTTCCACCAAGGACGAGGATAAGGCTGAGGTACTCAATGCCTTTTTTGCTTATTTATAGTCAAAGCAGTTTTATTCAGGGTACTCAGGTCCTTGAGCCAGAATACAGAGATGGGGAGCAAAATAAATGTCACATAATTCAGGAGGAAAGAGTGACCTGCTACTCCAGCTGAACTATCACAAGTCCATGGGGCCAGATGGAATCCACCAGAGAGTACTGAGGAATCTAGTGGAAGTGCTCACCAGACGGCTTTCCATCATTCCAGCAGTGCTGGTCAATTGGAGAGGTCCCATGTGACTGGAGGCTTGCCAATGTGACTCCCACCTGAAGGGGAAATCCAGGGAGCTACAGGCTTGTCAGCTTGACCGTAGTATTGGTGAAGGTTATGGGGCAGATCATCTTGAGTGCAATCACTCAGGGTGTGTGGGACAGCTAGGGAATCTGGCCAAGCCAACAGTCATTAATGGAGGGAAGGTCCTGCTTGACCAACCTGATCTGCTTCTGTGATCAAGTGACTTGCCTGGTGGATGAGGGAAAGGCTCTTGATGCAGTTTACCTAGACTTTAGCAAAGCCTTTGATTCTATCTCTCACTGCATTCTCCTGGGTAAGCAGGAAGTTTATGGCTTAGACAGGTGTATTCTTTGATGGGTAAAAAACCTGTCTGGGTGGCTGGGCTCAGAGGGTGGTGGTGAATGGAGTTAAATCCAGCTGGCAACTGGTCACACGTGGCATTCCCAGGAGGTCAGTGTTGGGGCCTGTTCTGTTTAGTATCTTTATTGATGATTTGCATGAGGGCATTAAGTGCCGCCTCAGTAAGTTTGCAGATGATGTCAAGTTGAGAGGAAGTGTCAATCTGCCTGAGGGTAAGGAAGGCCCTACAGAGAGATCTGGATAGGCTGGGTTGATGGACTCAGTCCAATTCAGGGGGGTTGAAACTTGATGATCATTGTGGTCCCTTTCAACCCAGGCCATTCTACGATTCAATCATGTGAGGTTCAACAAGACCAAGTGCTGGGTCTTGCACTTCAGTCACAACAACCCTATGCAATACTACAGGCTTGGGATAGAGTGGCTGGAAATCTATGTGGCAGAAAATGATTTGGGGATGCTGATTGACAGCCAGCTGAACACAGGCCAGCAGTGGCCAAGAAGGCCAATGACATCCATCACCCATATCAGAAATAGTGCAGTCAGCAAGAACAGGGAGGTTCTCATCCCTCTATACTCAGCAGTGCCTCAAGCACTGTGTTCTGTTTTGGGTGCCTCACTACAGGAAGGACACTGAGGCCCTGGAGCATGTACAGAGAAGAGCAACAGAGCTGTGAAGGGTCTAGAGCTCAAGTCTTGTGAGTAGCAACTGAGGTAATGGCCCGTTGTGCCAGGTGAGCTCCAGATTGAACGTGAGGAAAAAATTCTTCTCAGAAAGAGTGGTGGTGCACTGGAACAGGTGCTCAGGGGAGTAGTGGAGTCACCGTCCCTGGAAGTGTCTAAGGAACATGTAGATGTGGTCCTGAGGTACATGGTTTATTGGGCATGGTGGTGATGTTTGGACTAGATAATCTTAGAGATCTTTTCCAACCTTAACGATTGTATGATTCATGTACGCAGTGTGCTTTCCTCTGGTTTGGGCAGAGTCTTTGGTCTTGTCTAATTGATCTTGGTTTCCTCTTAGTGAAGAATGCAGTCCTAACCTGTAGGTTTGTCTTTTCTTATAGCTATTGTAGAATACTCTCAAGCTATAATATAATACTGTTTAAAATTGATAGATTAAATAAAGTCACCAAGTTTTACAGTTATGCTCAGATGGGCAAAATATCTCCCATTTCTAAATATCTGTGTCGCTGCTGATAGATTTCCTTAATCCACTTTGAACAGCTGTAGAAAATTATTATTTTTTTCTAATATGTACTTTATGCTTGCAAATGCTCTTGAAAAATCACTGAGAGCTCTGTGGAAGTTGCCATTGTAATAATTGTAAACAATTGTATAAAATTATGCTGTCATGCTGTCTGTTCCAATTAAACTCATAACATTTTGTACGCAGCATACAAATCCATGTAGTAAACTGAAGAGAATGGGTACTTAACAGTTCTATTAAATGGCAAATTGCATTTCTTCATAGCATAACTTGAGAAAAAATGTAAGTAGTCAGCCTCTTTTTCTAAGATTAAAATACACTATCATACACAATTTAACAGTAAGCTGCAATCCAAAATACCACCTTTCTATCACAAGCAGAAGATAATCTTTTTCAATTATATTAAGCGCTAGCTGACAGTGAATAACTAGCATGTACAAAAGGGACTAACCTAATCTGCTTGTACTGGGACATTTTTCTGCTGGCTGTGAAGTGCCTTCTGCTTTTACTGACTGTAATCAGTTATTTGGAGTAGCAACGAAAAGCATAGGGCGCAGTGTCTGTTTTTGTGGCTTTATGATTGTTCTTTGATTTTGCAAAGGAGTGGTTTAATTAAAGAACAGAACATCCTGACAATGTTTTGTAACAAATGAACTTTTCCAGACCTTAAAAAATACCATATTTCTCTTGTTACTAAATGTGAAAATGTGATGTCCAGTTTCAGTGTATTTTTTTATTATCAAATAACTAGTAGAACACGAAGGGGAGAGAACACTGGTGGAGAGCAGAACTGGAACAATCTGTTTCTCACTCCTAAATTCTCAGTATGAATTCGTTACAAAGCACTGCATCTGAAATTCAAATGATTTCCAGGTGGAATCATTTTATGAACTGTCAGCTGATCTAAGCACAGGGAATGCTGACACTTCAGATTTTCATCATTTTGGTTATGCAATCTTTGGGCAGTCATTTGAGTAACCTGGCCAGACCACATGCACTGCAGGGCATTTAGTGACCCGTGAAGAATGTCATCATCATTTCAGGTTAATTAACTATAGCCAAAGGCTCATATCAGACATATTAGTTGTGTCAGATAAAAGTGCTACAAAGAGAATAAAAATAAATGGATTGGAGTTTGAGCTCTTTAAAATTAGTTTCTCATGCACAAAATGGAAGTTGTGAAGTGGTTGGTCTGCACTGCAGTGCCTGGGGCTCACCTCCTGTATTTCAGAGCTGTTGCTGTTGTAACACCTTCAGCCTGTGCTCAGTTCCTTAGTGATGTTATGCTCAATTGTCTTGAAATTGCCTCAATGTACCCATCAAAACAGCTGAAGCCTTCTGAATTCATGGTACATCTTGCACCTCAATTAATGTATCTGTAACTTTTTTTTTTTTTTTTTAAAGAGATGTCAGTGGTACCGTTGACTTTACAAAACATAGATCTACTTGTAAACTGTGGAAGAGCAAATGCAAATCAACATTTTCCTGCCTTCAAATGACAGTGAAGTAGGTGAAAAGGTCTTACATCATTCAGTATCTCTGTGATGCTCTCCAATGCTTAGAAGATGATCATGTTGAAAAGGTGTGGGTTGTTCCTTGTAATTTAGTGCAAATTATTGTTCAGCTTAACATGCTTTGCATATAATGGCCGTAGGTACAGAGAGCCAAAGTTACCAAAACCAGAGAAAAACAATGAAGAGATGCATAGTGATAACATAACAGGCAGTAAAAAGTTTTCATTAGCTAACTGAGTTTACGCTAATTTATTTAATTCATCACAGTAGAGTTTGATTTTTATTACTATTGTTATTATGGCTGATTTTTCATTGTTATGATGGAGATACCATGTAGGAATATCCAGTTAAACAGTGTTGTTTTGATTTCTATCTGTGTGCTTCATAGACACAGAATACCTCCCCTCTCCCTGTTTTCCAGTCATCCAAAGGTGAGAACGGGGAGGAATGGTCTCTAGTTTGCTCAACAAAGAAACATTTATCCTCAAAATTGCTATTTCTTAAGAAAATGTTTGTGAACAGTATAAGTGATTTCTTTTGTTTTGCATGGTTATTTTGCCCCGGAGAGTGTTTAATTTTGTTGAAGTCAGCCTAATGAACTGTAAGAAAATGGAAACATGCAATTGTAGAGCAACTGATGAGCTTCCATCACAGTGACAGTGAATTCAATCCACCCAGGCAGACAAGAGCTGTGTGCATTTTTTAATGGCATTTGGAATGTCTGTCTCCAGACACTTGTATTAATGCTTAATGTGCAACTCAACCATATTGAAAATGCTTTCCAAAACTAAAGTTGATGCTGCAGACGTCAACTTGTGCTAATTCTTCAAGTATTTCTTCTTCATGCAATATGGCAAATCACAGGCGAGCATTTAACGTTTCATATTTAATTGTTCTACATGTATTTAAGCTTAGTTAAATGAGATACCGAAGTGGAACAGAAGTCAGCAAGATGCCAGAATTACTCTTGCGTGTTGTCCAAATGATCTAAACAGCATTAACATCAATAATAAATAAATGAAATAAACTGTAACTGTATTATGATGGTCTTGTGCAGCAGTATGTGGAACCTACGCAAACGTTAGAGGGAAGCATCACATATGACTACTTTTATTACATAGGTCACCCTGAAAGTAATGCCTCCTATTTATTTCCGTGGAAACTACAGCAGATACAAAGAATGCAGTAATGCTACTTGATAGAGCAAATTCTCAGCAACATAAAATTACTTTTCAACATAGTCATTGCCATTATCTAAGCATTTTTGCCTGCAGCGAACAATAGCCTGTGTGCTCTGCTTTTAAAAATTTGTACCTGCAGAGGTGACCTGCTGTTGCCACTGCTGAAATTGCAAATCCTCACACAAGTATGATAGGAATGCATTTCCTCTAGTAAAAATGTTATTTCCATTTAATAATTCTAGATAAAATCCTCCTAGTGGGACAGTAATCTCCTTCCTTGGCAGTTGGGATTTAAGGAAAATCTTCAGACTCATGATGACACTTTTCTTGCATCTGGACCAGTAGTGGAGTCAGCACAATTCCAGCCTGCTCAGTCCTTAACTTGTGTATTGGGATAAAATTAGTAATTCTGAGTCAGATCTCCTCTCTCTGGCAGAGTTTGACTCAAAGGCACTGGTCAGAGCTTTTTACCTCTATTATCTTTCTCTATGGATTTGCTTTATTTCTGGAAATTCTGGCAACACCATTAGGTACACAGTGTGTTTTTTGTTCTTTTCACATGGCTATGTTTTGTAGGAATGTGGGGTTTCCATGTGCAAAGTGATGGCAATGGCAGTGATGGTTCGTTTTTTTGAGAAATATTTGAAACACATTGAATGAATATAACACTGATACAGTTCATTAATTGATAGATGTTCTAGTATCAATCTGGAAATTAGAGCTTTTCAGAATGATGGCCTGGGAAATATGTCAGTGAAACTGTTGGGTCTATAAATACTTCAAGTAGTAATGGAATGTTCTGTGAGGTGTGTTGGGAGCTATTAGATTATTTGAACCCTCTGAATGTTTGTATTATGGAAAAGAAACAAGATAAAAAGAAAACTGGTGCACTTCTAATCATCTATGAGCTTGATGAGGCAACTCGCCAAGGGCAGGGCACAGTGGCTTTTCCAGTCTTTCTTGATGACTTTCTGCTGTTGTCTTCTCTCAGGTCTCTTTAAAAATGGGCTCCATATTCTTTACGTAGCTTTTAAGTCACAGTTCACATATATGAAGGTCACAGAACAAGTTATCTTCCTTCCTCTATCTTTCTGATGCACTGCTCCACATAGCGTGCTGCTGTAAGGACAAGTAAAGACAAGATGGAAGCCACCAGTGCTCCAAATGCCAGCACCCAGGACATTTCTGCCAGCTTCTGCTCATTTCTGATCTGTGCGTAACCAGTTCATCCCTTTGAATGGCTCTGACAGAGCGATTACATTCCTTTGGTTTAAATATTTTGGTGTGTGGGGCCCTTTGGCACTATTCTCACATAGCATTCTTAACAGTTGCAGGGGGTCACCATGCTCAGGTGAGAGCAGCTTTAGTTTTTCTGCTCTCACTGTAAGTAACTCCAGGTTCTGTGAACATCCCGTGGTTTTGTTCCAATGTACTGTTGCCTTTTGTTTTGCTTTATTGCTATTAATACCATCTAACAACCTTTTCCATTGCTTCCCCTGGGCTCCTTCAAATCTCCTGTATATTATTCATCCCCAACATAGACGTTTTTTAGCCAGCTTTGGTTTTATGTTTTTTTTAAAAAAAAAAAAGTCAAAAAGATGCCAAGTCCCTCAATTTTCAGTATTTTTTATAATATTCAGTTGCTCTGTGAAATGACAGTGAAACTTCCATTCCTGGTTTCTTAGAGAATAGGACTCTCAGTGATATTTGGAAGAACATGGGAGTTCTTGGTGTTGATAAATTCTTCATGTTTCAGAAAGGTGAATTTGGAGACTCCTGAGACAAAGGAGACAAAAGAACCCAATAGGCAGCAAAAGCCAGAAACACTGGTAAAATTTGGATTAAAACCTATGTGTTTTTATCATCACCCAAGCAGGAAACACATAACTGCTGGAAATTAGGCTTAATAATGCTGCTGTATGAAGCAGCCTCTTACATAAAGCGTTAGGCTCACACAGTAAGTGCACAGAGTAATCAGAGTGAGTTTAAATAATTCTTGCGGTCTGTTCTGAATTATTTAAATTAAAGTAATATGAGTGTCTTTTTTTGTACAGTGAATATGGTTACATTGAATGCCTAAAGAAATGTATTTTCCCAAATTAGGGTAGATGAAGACCGGCATCTTTCTAAAAGGTCTAAGTATCCCTCATATTTAATTGAGCCTCCTGAATCCTGCTATGCAAAAATGAGAGCAATTATCTAGGCATATATAAATAAGTATGGATATAAATAAATATGGAAATTTTCCTGTCATCAGAATAGAGATGTATATTTCAGTCATTAAATTCAGTCAATATTTAAAAAGTCTTGGTGTAAATAGCTGTATTCTGAAGATGCTGGTTGTTCAGGTTTTCGGGTTTTTTTGACTGTAGTAGAACCAAATTACTTGGTGCATTAGGGAATAAAGCTATATTTTCCACAAATTGATGTACGTTCCTTGTCCTGAAGTTGAAGAAAGTAATTAGGTTTTAAGAAATTGACAAAAACTTACAAAATTTGCTGTGCCTTTGGAGAGCAGTAAACAGGATTGCATCTGAACATTTTCTTGTAGTAGTGAAGTGAAGGACAGCTTAATGATCTGTAGAAGGAATAAAGTTACATTTAGCATGAGAAATGTTTATTAAATGTCGTATGTTCATAAGATGAGGGAGCTATTAGCAATTCCTCTAATGTTTCTGTGAGGCTGGTTATATTTTACAGCCCTATTCTCAAATATCCATTTGGAAATAATAGGGCAGAAATCCCAGTAGTCATTTCTAGGAAACTTGTAGACTTATTCCATCTTAAAAGACATTTTGTGTCATTGATTTAACCAGAGGAGGATTTTTTTTTTTTTCCCAAAGAACACTGCAGTCAAATGAAATCTTTTAAGCCTATGACAAGATAAGTAATCTAGTTCAAACACAGTTCCAAAATGTTTTCTAGACCATATGTTTTGGAAGTACTACTGTTTCTGTTTGTTTTGACTAAAATATGTTCCCGTCTTGTAAGTAGCTTGATGTGGGCTTTTCTTGATGTGGTTGGGAGGGACCAGCTTCTACAATGTAGGCACTGTCATTTTGAAAGGAGTGACTATAATGCCAGTGGCTATTGAAATGCAGCAGAAGTGCCTAATTACTTACAGCATTTCACAAATGCTCAATTGAGATTAATACCGTCAAATCCATTCACCAGCATACCAGCATGTGAAGGCAAGCCCAGCTGTGCAAGTCTTGAGCAGAGGTGTGAGAGGTGGACAAGGACTGCAGGCAGAGCAGATTTCGATTCTGTGAGAACTATTGCATTAATGACATACTGAAGGGTAGGAGAGCAAATTGCTCTCCCATCATCATTTTCCTGATGGTTCCTCAGTTGTTGTAGAGCCATAACCACCTGTGAGGTGATTGTGACTGCAGGATGAGTGTAGTCATTGTTGGAGCAAGAGAGCGCGATGCTGCAGAAGCCCGAGACAGTAATTCAGAATTATAGAAGTAGGTCAGATAGCTACTTCATTGTTTTGTCTTTGTGTAGTTCTAGGGTTTTTTTTCAATTTTAGTACTAGTACCGGCTTTTTCTGATCTACCAAAACTGCAGGATGTCAGTGAAATATTGATTTATTTTTTTTTCTAGGAGTATCAAGCAGAATCATTAGTTATATTGGTTACTCATAGTCAACGAGACAGAATGTGTTGTTCAGTGTTTACTGCAGTTACACTAGATTGGGTGAGAAGAATTGATTAGGGGCATGTCACATTTACTTAGAATTTTCAACTTATCTATAGAGAAAACTTAGAACCTTGTCACTGTTAGTCACTATACAGGCAGCTTCATTTCCATTTATGTAGTTACTAATTTTAACTGAAATAGCATTAGATTTTTAGCAAATTAAATTTGAAAACATCTTTGAGTTGGTGGACTAGAGAAAAAGTTATATGTGCGCATACTGATTGAATTGTTAAAGTTCTTATATGTGTTGAGCAGTTCTGATGGTTGAGTGTTAAGTAAAGCAGTAAACACAATATGTATGTAGTAGCAGTATTTAACATTTACTCACTCACTGTCTTTTCATTGATGAATGTAATGGCTTATTCAGAGACAAATGAAGGATTGCTATATTTAACAGATACCTAACACTAAACATTTTGGCCTGCATATACTAAAATTCTTAAACATACGCTTCAGACATATTATAAGGTTAATGCAGTAATTTCAACAGACTGTTCATAAATATATAATTAAGGATGTATTTATTTGGTGCATTTATAGCTATGGTGAAAAGAATTCTACTCTAGGTTTAAAAGCTGTACTGATTTGTAAACCATAGATGTCAGCGCAGATTGTCTACATTATTCAATGAGACTAAAGTTCTTCATTAAAATCCAGCATTGTGCATTAAAGAGAAGTAACTTTTTCTGTTAGCTGTAGAGACAATTTTATGTCTTTAAAATGACAGAGAACAGGCAGTATAATCCTCTGTGAGCCTGCATGCTGCAGGTGAGGTAAGTAGTTCAAGCTTCTATCTTGTCTTCAACCTGTGAAGTTGGGAGCATTGCTGGTATTTATTTTCAGAAGTCAGAAAAAGCCTTTCAACTTTCATGATGTAAAACAGCCAGGAGCATTTGTCTGTCATTCTCAGGGAGAGTAAATCAATAGTTTATTCAATTATTCAGCCCTGTGCATTATTTATGTAAGAACAGGTTTTGCTGGATGTTTTTCAAATGCTCCTTTGTTATGGAATTGATAGTAGGTGGGAGTTTCTGTCTGGAGGCTGCACTAACCTCTGCAGAGTCGTGCAGATATTCAAAAGAAATCTACTTTTTTTCCCTCCTTGTTTTTTTTTTCCTCTGGAAAAAAAGAAAAGAGGAGAAAGCAATTAACCTCTGGATGTCGTCTTCAATGTTCAGTTTTGTGGACTGAGGATTTTAATTTGGTTTAAGATACAATTAACACTGTACAAATTTAGAATATCAATATTTTATCATTGTTCACACTGAGAACGTACCAGTCTGTGAAGCTTTATATAAATTATTTACTTTTTTTTTTTAAGGGGTGTGTATAGGTGGAATTTTCACCATTGTGTCTTGATGTAATTGGAACAAGTTGCTAGTATATTCTGTAAGTTTACTGTTACATCAGCTAACGTGTAGTGAACTGCCCAGCTATTGCTAGGGAAATTCACATTTGTTCTTCAGACAATTTGATTGATCTTAAACTCTGTCTTTTTCCCTTTAAACAAACAATCTGAATTAAGAATACTTGAGCGGTCCAACATAGTTTGCAGTATGTTCTTGTGTTGCATTTTTTGTTCAAGATAGTGAACTTCCAAGGACAATTGGGCAAACCTTATGAGTTTATTGGAAACAATAACTTCATTTGCAGGGGAAAGTACTTTGCACTGATTTTGTAAACACGTCTCTTTCATATTGAAGTCAGCCTATTTTTAGTGCAGTTTTAAATGTCTGTAATGGTCTACAGTGAATATTTTAATTTGAATATTTTTCTTCTACAGATAGAGACTTTTAGGTGCTGGGTATATTTCTTTTCATAGAGTAAGATGGAATGCACATGAAGTAGTGAAACCATTCTTGAACCAGGAGAAATAACTCCACATTAAAATGGCTAAGAAAAAAGCCCCAGCTAACCATAACCCAGACCCAAGGCTGCACGTTAAATGTGGAGCTTTAATAAATTGATCTGTTAGCAGGTACTAGTTTATCTTCTCTTGTGCTTATTATCAAGGATTCCCACATATGGATGTATTCATAAAGTATAAATTATAATAGCTTTAGTATTAGCAACAAATTCACTAAGTACAAGGACCATAAGGCTCAGTAGTTTTCCCGCATTGACAACAAAATGCAGGTATATTCATAAAATTAAATATAAAAGTTAATAGTCTTCCTGTCCATTACTTCCTCAGAACATAACAATACAAGAAAGAAAATAAATCACAGTAACAAAAACAAAATACAGTCACATTATTTGGTTAATGAGCCCGTTTGGGGAGCAGAGCCCACATTCTAGTACACTAATACATTAATATCACTCATACACGCTTTTGTTGAGCTGAGTACTTGAAGAAACTGCTTCAACTGATGGTGAATGCCTTGACACTCTCCTTTTTGTCTCTAAGGAAATGTTTGGATGCAGTTTATCACACGTGTTGTGGCTGTATAGGAATACAGCATTCTTCTACTCCACAGTGCCGCATTGGGGGTGGTATTCTGCATTTTGGTGCTCAGCTTAGCCTTAAGTCAGCACCGCAGCCTGCTTTCTTCCCCTAGTGCCTGGCTGTGCGGGCACTGTCCATCTGTTACACCTGCCTGCTTAGAGGGTGTTACCCGCAGCAGCAGGGGAGAAGTCTGGTTCCAAAAATGGCCCTTGGAATTATAGAATGATAAAAACAGACTGTTAAAAAAAAATAATAAAAGAAACAAAAAGAAAACAACAAGCAAGTCAAAACAAAAACCATGTGAGTTTACAGATGCATTTGGGTAGTGCTTGTGTGTTGGAAATGTGGGGCACTACTGTTAGCAGTGGTGCTTCAACACTTCCAGTCAGTGGGACATGCACAGGCCCCAACTGCACGCCATGGGTGACCTGCTGATCATGGATTTGGGTGCAGGGGCTCTGGGTATCAAGGCTCTTCCCAAAACCTGCAAGTAACCACAAGCACACAACAGCACAGAGCGCTGATTGCACAGGAATTATTAATTTGTTTTCTGTTTCCAGGATTCTGCTTACAGAACTTGTAGAGCTGTGCTTTATCAGTGGACAGCTTAGATATTTTGCTGTAAGGACTTCTCCCATTAGACATCCCTTCATCTTTATCTCTGTATATCAACTTTATCTGTGATATATGTTACGTTGGTTGTTCAAATTGCTTTCCAGGCAATGAGATATTCAAAATAAATAACCTGACAAATGTCCCCCCTCTCTCCCACTGTTTTTAAGGAAGCCCATGGATTACGCTTGTTTCTCCCTACACATAAACCATTCAAGAAGTGAAATCCTTTATGTGGTTTTTAAAAGAAAGGTGTATTTTATATACACTTTTTGAGATAACTGCCTTTTAGCTGTCTTGGTGAACTCCATGAAGGAGACTGCAGGCTGCAAATTGAAAACTGCTATGTAGAGCATATGTGTAACCCAGTTGGGAAAGAAGAGTTTTATCAGCTGTTCTACATAGATATAAAAAGATAATACAGCTTGATCTTCATGTATGGATATCCTTAGCTTCCTGGAGACTGGATTATGGTGTTTTGATCTCCATTATCCTTTTATATGTGTAAGCAGTTATCTTACCAAAAGATGGAATAATGTGAATTCTTGCAGGCGGATAATATTTGTGGATTTTACAGGTAGAGGAAATGAGAGGAAGAAAAGCAAGGTACAAATCTCTGCAGATATAGCACATTGAATGTACTTCTCATATTTCTAATCTTATGTTCTTCAAGAAGTTGCATTTCTGCATAAGTTGTATTAGGGGTATTTGTATGCGATGTTAGTATGTGAATGCAAGAATATTGATGAGAACACTGCAATGTGGAATGTATGTATGGCTTTAACTTTACATACAAAGTTACATACTTATAATACATATATGCATGTCTTTAATACCAGTAAAAGAAGACTCATTTTGGTGTTGCTAGACTTGGGTAGTGCATCTTTTCTGACTCCAAGACAGCAAGATGTTGATACCACATAGCATTACCTTACATTCTTTCATTTTGAGATGCATTTTGGGTTTTTTTCCATGTAGTTACAGAGTTTAGCATTTGTGTTATAAATTTGTATGTTAAGTAAATCTGTCAAGCTAATGTCCAATGCCTTTTCCTGGAAGGATTGGGAGGTTACAAAAGGCAAATGACTCCCAGTGCTTTCAGAAGAAACTGCAGTATCTCTCTCTTTCTCATCTTAGGTGCCAGATCTGACAACTCATATTGTAGTGTTTGGAATTACTGTTGTGTTGGAAAATTTTCTTGTGGCTTTGCTGTATAGTTCTTAAGTGACTTTTTGAAAGTAACTGTTGGATGGGTTGAAGTCCAGGTGTTTCGTGCAGCTCTATGCACTGCCTAAGAGATCATAGCCTGGCTCGGCCTTGCCTGGGAAAAATAATGTATTAACCTGCTCTGTCTTAAGGAAATGTGACTGTAAATTAAAAGGAAGACAAAAATAATTAATATATTTTGCTTTTAATACATTTTAAAGGAAAACACTGCATTTCCCTCAGGAAAAAAAAAAAAAATCCTTCTTTGCTCTTTATAATCCAAACGATGACCTCTCATAGGAAAGTAACACGTTTCAAGTTTAGTTCAGAAGAGAATTGTGGTTTGCACCCTTTCAGAATGTCTGGTTTTCTGCAGTAGCAATTTGGATTTCAACCCACTGAAGAGTCAGTTTTAAGTTTTTTCCATTGCCCTGTCCCTGCAAAATGACTTCTGTTATTCTTTAACCAAATAGCAATTTAAACACACTTCCTATCAACTTAATAAAGACTTCTTATAAATTTAAGTCTACTTTGTACTGTAACATCTTTCGGCAACAGAATCATACTGTAATTAGTAACTTGGAAAGAGGTCCTGAGGTCTTTTGAGCTCCATATGGTAAATTCAGTCCATGCCTGAAATAAACTGAAGATTTGCTTGTTGTAAGTTTATTGAAATTATTGCTGTGTACCAGTCAGATGGCCAAATAGGTGGCCATCTACTATTTCCTGAAGTCAGATCTCTGTTATGGAACAGATTGCAGCACTGCTATCACGTTGGACGGGAGAGTGGCCACTGTGCTGTAATGAGAGCTGCAAAACTCAGTGAAAGCCTTTCATTTCTTTGTCTAGTTTTTGATCTTCTTAAGAGAAACTGAAAGCAAGAACTTTACCTAACTAAAGATGGTAGCGTATTAAGAGAGAATTTTCAGGAGCAAGAGAGAATGAATTGCTGTGATTAGCCAGTTTGAGGCAGTTCAGTAAGTATAGTAGTAATGAGAGGGAATGTTTGCATCCTTCCCCAAATACACTTACCTTATGTAGCAGGTCCACACTCTAGAGTTCTGTTTTAGGGTTGCTCCTTTTTGACTAATACTCATAGAGTGGGTCCCTGAACTGATATTGAGTTCTGCAACACTGCCATAAAATATCGAATGGTACAAATGATGACAGAAAGGATATTTACTTTTCAGTCTAACATTTCCCTTTCTTCTTCTTTTTTTTTTCTTTTACATGCTTTCTTGGGTACAGCAGACCATTTAGGAATTGAATTTATGGGTAAGTTTTGACTTTCCTTTCTTTCACTGTTTAACATTTATCTTGGTACCTCATCCCAAAACATATGGAATTTAATGGAAAGTCTCCCATGAACTCCATCAGTGGATCTTGGATTGGGCTTTAATAGCAAGTCCTCTTATATTTACTGATTACGTTGGAAATTATGTCAAGATTTTATTTTTCTCTTACTACTAGAGAGCTATAAGTTATATGATGATGTTTTTGTGTTTTACTGGTGTTTAATGAAACACTATAAAAATTATATGGCCTTATCATGACATTTTTATGAGATTTTAGAAAAAAAGTTAATGCATGCATTTGTGTAAAGGAGAGTAAGTTTTTAAACAGTGATTTTTATTTTCAGAATATAGTGTTGACAACAGTGTTCAGTTGTAACTAGGGTTAATGTTAAACATTTCATTAGCATTTAGCAGCGGAGTTGCAGGGATATTTTTAAGAAAGACAGCAAATAATTTAACTTCAGTTTACTGGAAAGCTTAAGCAGGCTTGAGTAAATTATTTTGATTTTGAAGAATTGCTTTCTGTAATTTTTGAAAAGAAAAGGTGACTTTCTATCATCTCTGCTGCTGCAGTGTAGCACGTTCATAGCCTGAGGGACTGATAGGTTGAATAGGTCAGTGCTTCACCTTTCAACTGGTGATCTTTAGAGAGTGTGGGTTATTTCCTCTGGCAAGCTGAGATCTGTCCTAGTCAGGGCTAGTGATCTGGTGTATCATCTGTGTAAAAAACAGCTTGCATAAACCATTGCATATGATTGAAAGCACTATAACAAGCTGGTAAATTCATATGGAAGTCAAAAAAAACCAAAAAACTTTTGTGTCTTTTGCCTGTTTTGAATATTATTCTTTTTTTTATTATTTAGAAAATAAAAATATTATCATCTGATGACTTTAAGTGATGGCATGGGAATTCTTTTGACAAGTGAAGTGTTACTCATCATTGTACCATTGCTGTGATGAGTATTAATGACATAGCAGGCAAGAGCACAGGTAGCAGGTGGAAGGATGTTTTCCTACTGCTTTTGGACTTGTGTGGCATATCTAGAGACCTGTCTCCAAATCTGGGCTCCCTAGGTAAGGATGGAGGTTTACAATCTGAACGCAGTGCAGTGGAGGCTCACCAAGATGGTCGGGGGCTGGAGCTTATGGCATGCAGGGAAGTGCTGAGTGCACTCAGTTTCTCAGAGGAGGGCAAGGTGAGATCTTCCTTCCACTTAAAACTCCGTGATGGCTGCTTACAGAGAAAACAGGATTGGACTCTGTGGAGGTGCAGAGAGAAATTATAAGAGGCAGTGGGCACAAAATTCTCATTACTTATTATGAAAGTACTTGTTCAAAACGAGAGTGGTCAGCCCTTGGAGCAGGTTCACTAGAGATACTAGGGAGCTTCCGTTGCTGGGGATTTCTAATATTTAGCTGAGGTGGCCCTTGAGCACCCTTATGCCACTGCACAGTGGGCTCTGCTGTGAGCACCCAGTTGGACAGGGTGACCCCAGTGCTCCCTTTCAGCCTGGGTCATTCTGTGAGTTCTACGGGTTTGGTGTTTCTTTTGGGTTTATATGAAACTAAAAGTACGGATGGAAATTAATGCAAATGTTTTCATACACTTAGTTGACAAGAAAGCATTTTACGTTAAAGATTCTGCATATATTCCAGTTTTGCTGAGTCTGCAAGCAGCAATCGTGAGGAATATGAATCAAACAATAAGCATATATATATATATATAAAGAAAGAGGGTAAGAAACATTTATAGAAGCTTTTCCAAAAGAAGGAGAGTGCTCTGCAGGAGGCAAAGCCAAAGCATTTTATCTTTATTTGAGCATCTTAGTTTCTCTTTCTCTTTTTTTTTTTTTTCCTTAAGACATCTTTTTTAAGACTTGAAATAGAGCCAAGCCCTGAAGCCTTGGCTCTGAGTTGTCTTCTCATATGAGTAGCTTTTTGATTGTCTTATTTAATATTGGAACAGATCCTAATTGTATAGAAATTAATGAAGTTGTATGTCTCTAGAATGGAAATATTATGACAGAAATCTAAGATGTGACAGAAGTCTAAGGTGTTTTTCTGTGGGCTAGGGAAAAGCAAGATCAAGATTCATACATGAAACTGAAATGCTTGAGCTTCTTAAAGACTTCAATTTTTTTTTTTTTCTTAGGAACTACTTAGAAAGTGTAAGCAAATACAAAATCATTACTTTACGTGTAGAAAATTACAAATCTCTGTATCAGAGACATCTGGTGATGATATACTGATCACATTAGGGTCACTAGTGCTGAGCCTTTCCCATGAATTTACTTCTGTACTGTATAAAGTAATCTGAATAACAGGGATAAATGTTTTTCAGTTATGAAAAATAAATGTACGGCTGATGCAGAGCTTAGCCTTGGTTGTATGGGATCCAGAGCATAATTTCTGGTGTGTTCTTTGCGTTTGTGAGTTCAGTTGTCTTAGGAATTCTATTTCCATCATCATCTACTGGAAATTTTGCCTTTGAAGTTGCCCTACTCTTTGAGGAAAAAAACATTATCCTTGAGTAGCAGAACATTTTCACTCTTGACGCAGAGGTTCTGAGTTTAACTTCATTCTTACAAGTTGGTAATGAAGTAAGGGAAGATACCAGTGCACTTTGTCTTGGAAACATCTTGTAATTTGGCGAAGAGTATATGAAAAGTTAGTTTCAATCCCTGCCCTGGGTTGAAAGTTGTTTTAGTTGCTTCTTCATAACTTGTTTTACAAGAGTGAAAGCTACGTAGGCCTGGCTTCCCAGGGAAGGCTGGGCTCCTTCCACAATGAACTTAGAAGCTCCTGAAGATATGAACAACCATCTGTGGCACTGCCATGGTTTACAGATGAATGATACATCTGGCTTAGCTGGCATTCTCTGAGGAAAGTAGATGAGCAAAGCCATGTTTTATTTGCCATACATGGAAGAACCCAGAGTTGCTGGAGTATGCATAGCCCAATCCTTTTACTGTCCTATTAGGCATCTGCTCTCCATGAGTCTTTGTGTCCTTTTGAGCCTGCTGTGTGCCTTCCTACACAAGCTCTGGTGGCAATCAGTTGCAGAGGTCACCTCAGTGTGCACTGTTTTGATATCCTGAAACCCACCTCCTGCCAGAGTCTTTGGTCATCCTTAATTCTGACAGGCAGCATGGTGTGAGCAGGAGTTATGCATTCAGTTTATTCACCACCCTGACTGCTTTGTTATTCCCCATCACGTTCTCACCTTCCCCTGCCCTCTTTTGGATGTTATCTAGTTTATGTTCTGTATGCTTTTGTGCATTCCCAGACATGAATGCCTAGTTCTTTAGTATCCTTGCTGGCCTTGGTTTGCAGTGTCTGTTTCTTCATATGGATAGCAGAGATAAATGCAAACAGATTAATGTGGCATGTATGTTTTAAAACGTTGCAGGTATAACAATGAATGTACACTTCTGACATACGCATGTGAAACTTCTGTTAATTAAATGAAAGTTATGTATGTGTTCAAGGGACATTATGTCCTAAAAAATGTACATTTAAGAATTGTGGTCAGGATGGCCAAGCTTTATGCAATTTCTAAGAATATGGACATGATCTATATTGCCTAGTACCTCAAATGAAAACAGTCATTTTTGTCAGGATTTCTGCATTTGCATTCCTCAGCTCTCTGGGGGATCTCTTTTGGTAGTGTGCAGCACAGAGGCTGTTTTTTTTCCTTGCAAAAGTCTATAAAGTTCCCTTCCTCCTGGCCTATGCTCCTCAGCTGCATGGGTGCACATTTCCATAGGGCTCCCAGAGCGTCTCACCAGGGGTGACGCAGGCAGTGTCACGTACATTTCCAACACATGGGTAAGTAAACATTATCATTATGTTCCTACAAATGAACTGAAAATCTGCTTGTACTATCTTGTGTCAATTGAAAGCAGTCTGGCTGTTGCAAATGTTTGTGTTGTTCAGCGAGTTTGCAACAAATAGAGGAGATTTAAAGAAGAAGCTTTTAATGAATGGTAAAACAATGTGATTTGTTGTGGTTATGTGAGGGATATCTACAGATTGGTATCTGTTTTCTTTATTTCGGAGCTGAATGTTAGCATTATTTTTTGTTGTTATTTTGTCTGATGGAAATATTGAAGGTGAAGCCATGTGTCTCTGGGAGCTAATAAGGCTGGTAGGGTTCCTTTGGTGTGATGCTGGCTTGGGGAGACCAACCTTGTACGTGCATGTCCCAGCTGCAGAGCAAAATCACTGCTCTAACTCCCAGATAAAAGACATGCAGAAGCCAGAAGGTGATCTTTAGAAACAAATATTATGGACTGAGTCGGTCGGCACCCAAGACAAGGAGTCATCAGTTCGACTTGTTTCTTACAGCAGGAATGAGTTGAGTAAGGATGTACCAAGGGATGAAGTGTGAAAGTGAGTTTTAGAATAACCTGCTGTGATATGAACGAACATGACCACTGTAGCTGAAACGGTATCTGCTGTATCTGAAACTACTGCAGCAGTTCATCTTATCTGCCAGAAGCTTTGTCTTTTGTTCTGTAACAGTAATGTGCAATAGATACAGATAAAAAAATAAAATACAAAACAACCTGAGACAAGTATATCTGGTAGGCTGCTACAGTGTTGATGGAAATACAGTCATTACATTAAATTAAACAGAACAATAAAGTAACCCAGGAACTGGAATATTATTAGAATTATTCTTTATACTTCTCCTTGCAGTGACTACAGTGTGAAAGGTGTTTGTTTTTTTGTGTTCTTAATGTTGGAGAAGAAAGTGCCTGCTTTGTTTTCACTCTGCTGGTTCTTACCCTGTCCTCATTGTGATAAGATGCTTGTATGCCTAAAACTCTGGGAACACATAATAAATTGACTCTGGGAGCTTTGGTAATGAGTTTTGATTTTTGCTAACCACAGAAGGTGCTCTGCTGATCGTTGGCAATATGAGCAAGACTGAAAAATAGAAACAAAACTATTTTTACTGTTTAAGAAGAAATAAAAAGGCAAAGTTCATAAGTTCCTGCACAGCTCACAAATGTGTAGCTGGTGAGGCATTGTCTAAAACTCAGTGTCTTGTAGCAGCAAACACACAGTGAAAGTAAATACCAGTGGATGGCTTTAACTTTGCTTCTTATTTAACAACTCTTATCTGTTATAAAACCCTGTAATGCTCTGTCTTCACTGGAAGAGAGAATGAACATTCACTTGTGTGAGCAAAGAATATATGTATTTTAAAGAACGTGGTTAAAAACTAGAGTTCAGCTTTCCCTGTATTCCTTTTCTATTGTATTTATTTTTTTACATTATAAAGGAAGTCGATCCTGTTATGTTAATGTGGGGCACTGGCTGTTTTATGCTTCTGGTTACACATATTCTATTATTAGATATTCTGATTACATTCATCTCCTGGTAATCTCAAAGTGGATCTGTCTGCTGATTATATTGTTCATTTAACGTATTTCATCATATCCCTGTACTCATTTGATAAATTCTTGAAGCGGTAAGAGAGTGTACTGAGATAATATTATTTGTTGTCATTGCTCCTTTAGTCCCTTTGTTACTAATCCTGCCCAAACTTTTCTTTACTTTTTTTTCTGAATTTAGCAAGGGCTCCAGCCTTGGGCCCTTGTATTCCTGTTTAGTTTGTGAAATACATGTCTCTTTTAAACATGCTGCAAAATAACAGCAGTATTCTGTGACATTAAATGGCTTTGGATCTTCACAGGATTATTTTAGCTGGGAGGAGCAGTCATTTATCAACTCTAGAGAAAAGAGAGCCAGAAGAGTGAACTGAATAGAAACAACTGATATGTGTGTGCTATGGGATTAATGAAGAAAGCAGAGGTTCCCCAGGCAGGGAGAAGCCTCTGAAATGAAACCTAAGTGCATCTGGTGAACATGCTGAAGGATCTCTTTCAACACCTTGACTCAAATCTGCAGATCTGGTTGGTTTTGTTTCAGCCAGAGGAAGAGGTTTATTCCTGAGTGATTGTGACCTAGCTACCATCTGCAGCTACCACACCGATAGCTGTACTGCACTTTGTGTGCCGTTTTGCCAATTTACCTACATTTGCTATGTCAAAAATGGATTGGGTTGGATTAATTTGCATTAGAAGGCAAGACTAAGATTTACCAAATGATTAATTTACTTTTACTGTATTGGCCTGTAACACTCTCTGATCACTTCCCCTATGAAAATAGTCATTTTGTCAACTATGTGGGTAAAATAATGACAATTTGTATTTCTTATTCTGACCAACCTCTTTGATTGCTGGGATTTTCTTCTAACTAGCTAACTAACCACTTGTGATGGAACTTAAGGAAACTCTCTGTCAATCTATCCATGTATATATTGATAACATAGTAAGCTCACAGTTGTAGAAAGCCAAAATTGGTTTCTCTGTTTGTTGATCTGGGGCTGGGCTGGGAGGAGGTGGTGGTTGTGTTAAGCACAGTATAAGGCTCTGTAAATTGGGTGTATGTCATCGGTAATACTACATATAACTTTTAGTCTGTCACTTCCCATGCAAGTGTGTATGGTCTACAACTAGAATGTCAAAATGTTATCTGAGGACTAAAAAAGAGAAATAGTGGCACTTTAAGAAAAGAGATATTTGTATAAGCTTCCAGGTAAGTGGCTGCATAACTCCTCTTGCCAGGTACAAACCACTTCTGCAGAGGCTGTGCTCTGTTGTCACTTCAGAAAAAGGGAATTGTGCTTTGAGGCTGGATTTCAACTGAGGACACAGCGTCTCATCTGCATACAGAGGTTTTTTGCTTTATTATGTCAATAATGTATGCAAATTATGCATATATTCTGATTTGGGGCTAGGCGTGTCTCATGGGTTCCTGCGTGGCTGGCGTCTCACAAAGGTGAATGCTTTTTATCATGAAATACAGGTAATTGGATGGCCCCAGTTGAACAACAGCTGTGTATTTAAATGTGACCTTATATCTAGTCGGTCTTGTAACCTGCATTTTGAATATGGTATTTAGGTAAATGCCTTGCTTTGCTTGAGGAATTGTTAAAATGGGCACCACGAGAGTGTATTAACACAATAAGTTGACTTGTAATGTTGGGATTTTACTCTTGGCCTTGCTTGGTCTGTGATGATTTAACTAGCTGTAACCATGTGTAGACAGTGACTTGTATGTATTGTATGCTGCTTTGTGTTTCTAGTTGAGCAAGGACCTGGGAAGAGACTTCAAATTAGTGAGTACACCATGTACATGCCTGGGAGAGCTTGGAGTCTGTTGTTACACTACTAGGATGTGGCTTTTGTTAGTTGTTTACTGTGTATAGTGTTATTTTGCTACAGGAGAAGAGGCTCCAAATGCCAGAGCTGCGCCATGTTTATGCAGCCGCAGTGAATCACCGTTACTTATCCTTTGCTGCTTTGAGGTGTCACGTATGTGTCAAGTCTCATCCAGAAAAAGATGCAAGGATTCGGAAAGCATAAGGTGAATATCACAATAAATGTTCTATGACAGTGGTGCACTTGTAATATATATTGCAGTTGCATAGAAAAATCGATGTTTCTGATCATGAACTAAATCTCTGTGTTCTCTGTGCCTAGAATGAGCAGAGACAGCATCCTGCCAGTAATTGGTGGAAGAAGAGGAGAAGGGTAAGCAGCGTGGAAAAAATGATAACGCACTATGTAGAGCATTAAATTACTTTTTCATGTATTCCCTTTTCTTTTCTTTTGCAGGAGCTGTACGATATTGACATGTGAAGATGTGCAAAGCCATTATTCCTGCTCTGGTTGATTATTTTAATAAAGTTACTTTCTTAATAACTGAAAATTGTCTCACGATCCCATTTTCCATCCTCAGCGACATTGGTTTACTTCTATTTTGAAACCGACTTGTCTGTATATTACTATTTATTTCTGATTACATAGCTCTGCAGTTATCTTGGGAACAAGCCTGACCAGCAGAAAAAGAGGGGAAAAAATAGTATGCATGTGTTGTTCTTGTGTGCTTGATTCTTAACAGAAGTTTTATTAATTGCAAACTGTTGCATGCAGGGGACAGACAAAAGTTTGTGTTTACCCGTGCAAACTTGTCATCTTTGGATGGTAAAATCAATCGCAATGAAGTATTTTAATTTAGTATGAATTCAGAATTTCCAAGTATTTAGATCATGTCGTTGTACTTACTCACTGTGGCTATAGTTATATAACTTACTGAACAATTCTCACATAAATTTATACGATCCTTTTTATTTTCATGATAAGTGAATTACATTCTACTCCATGCATGGTATTAGTGAGTAAACTCTATTGTTTTGAGTAATTTATTGTTTCTGTATGGTTATTCTTTCAGGTCCTTTCGTAATTTTTTATTTCACATTCAAGTACAAAAGGAAAATAATTGTCTGGTAATGGAGGGGCACAACAGATATATGCAATATTGAAGTTTTCAGCAAGATTAACAAAAATTTTAGTCTTCTCTGACAGTGAAACAAAAAAAACTAAAAATCCACTCAAAATGACAGAGAAGAGGTAGGCAGAATGAATAGTCTAATCAGTTTGTAGAGGAGAAGGGACAGAAGTTGCTTTGCAATTAAGAGCATGCTTCTATTAGTAATTTCGCATTCATTGCTGTTAATGACTAGCAGTATTAGTTTCCTACTGTCATTCAAATAATGGCGTTATCTCCAAAAATACAAGCTTGTAAGTCACTGAAGGAACACGGAGTGAAGCTCAATGCAGACTTCGGAGGCTGCCTGCCTAAGCCTGGCCTCTTCTGCACAGTACCTGGCGAGGTGTGCTCGCAGCCCCCGACATTCGGCTCTGTTGGATGTGGCATAGAATTAGCAGCAAACTTGAGTGCTGTAAAGGCATAAGTATCTCTGTGCGATCCAGTAGTATATAAAATGGATGCCCACAAGGACTTCAGGTGTTCTCCGAGTTGGAGCTGACTGGGAATTCTGAGAATGGCAGTGGTGAACTCAGAGTTACTTTTGGGGCACTTGAAAGCAACATATCAGCTATATGACTGCATTCACACAGAAGTGAGCTGCTTCTTTTCGTGATCGCCTCCAAATCGCCTACAACTGGGAAACAGATAACTCTCTCAACAGTGTTGACAAAACTTAGCATCTGCAGGTAACTCTGTGTCCACATGCAAAGCTGGGAGCACCCCAGCTTTGCACCTTTCCTCTTTTTGTACCCACCTAATTTTTCTTTTTCCTTTCTATGCTTCACCAGCCTCTCCTTTTCCATTAGTTTCAATTTAACTTATTCTATGTACACTATGTTGCTATTGCAGGAATAACTATGAATCAGTTTTAAGTATCACAACTCCTCTTTGTTTTAATGGAGAGTGTGACCTGCACTGAAGTTTTACTCATAGTTAGTTGTAATGCAAGTAATAGAGCATTTGAAAAATAGGAGTTGCAACATGCACTAACTTGCCTAGCTCATGAAATGGGAGTGCTGAGAAAATCAATACAGCAGTGTTACTTAAGCAGCTTTAGAAACACAAAAGAATGTGTTAATAATATACACTAGTATGAGATATTAATGAAAATATACCAGCTATTTCTTTCTGTGTTTACTCAACCCTGCTCTCATTGCTCTTATTTAACCAGTTTAGATTTGCTTTCAGGGTAAGTAGGATTTTCTTCTAATGAGTAAAGTTGAGATGTTCCTCGTGATGTGTTATTCTGGATGTGGCTCTGGGCAGCCTGGTCTAGTGGATGGCAATCCTGATCATGGCGGGGGAGTTGAAACTACATGACCTTTCAGGTCCTTTTCAACCCAGGCCGTTCTGTGATTCTTTCAGTTTGTAGAGTCAAGTCTATGTACTTCATATAAAGCACTTGAAATTTTGTTACGCTCAACTGATAGGGAAGAACTTTTAAATTGTTCAGCTCTTAAGTAGTTGTATGCACTGCAGTGCTAGAATTCATTAAATCTCATTTAATAACTTGCCTCTGTGAGAACAGCAATTTCGATTCCAGCTACCTTTCTTGCATGATTTTTTATGCTCCTGTACTTTGGGCAGTGCAGTCGGGACATAAACAAGAAAGTGTCCATGGTTTATTCCATTTATTTGATGAATGATGAGGATAAAAATCACCAAAACGAGTAGATTTGTTATTTTGGTCATTTTTTCTTGTTAATCTTTGTGGTGCACTTTTGCATTTTCTTACCTGATGGGAGCATCTCTTTTCAAGGTAAGATAGTACCAGAGCATGATTCTTCCAGTTAGTTGTGAATCTTGCCTTTAATAAGATGCCTGACCACTAGTGGAGAAAGTCTGAGTGTATATACACATCCTATAAACACAGATCAAACCATTTTAGATTAATTTACTCTGACTGACTCACAGCGGATCTGGAGACAAACAGTGGAAATAGATGTCTGAACAGCAGTGCTGTTTCTTTGAAGCTAAAATAGCTACCTTGTGTTTTTCCTGGGATTACATATTTTAAGCTACTTGATCTAAATGTCATACTCAATATTTTGCTGCCATAGAACAAAGTTATCTCATGGAAATATCAAAAGGATGAGCAGATGCATATTTTATTATTAGTGGATTGCTGAATACTGGTGATTTGTGAGCGCTGTGCTGGAAAGGCAGTATCTTATTTCTCAGTTTTGGCTCAAAGTTCCTTAATTCACTGATAACTGGTGTAGCTAGAGGACGTCTGAAAGACAATTGAAATGCAATCCGTGTTATTGATGCTGCTTTTCTCAGCTTTTAGGACAGGTGTTGTTCTGCTAGAGGGGTGAATAATGTATGCTGTTGGCTTGCTGTTTCAAGTGACATTTTCCAATATCTGTTAGGACTTGGTAGCATCCCTGTATCAGCTATTTTCATTGTCTCATTGCCTGAACGCCTTTGTGGATTGAATTTAGCATCTGGAGGCCATGAATCAGCTCAGTAATCATCCACTTCAGTCTCCTCATTCATGTGCAGTGGGAATCTAATAGTTCTCGTACAAAGAAAATTCAGAATCACCTTTAAGTTTGCAACTGTGATTCTTATTGTGACAAACTGCCTTGAGAGTTTAGGATTGAAATAGGATCCAAATACTTATCTGCATGTCTTGCCTCTGTCCCTGGATTCTGCTGAAGCTCATTTTTCATCGCAAGCATGCAGCATAAATAAGGGCATACTCTGCTCCTTTTTGGGCACTGTGAAGAATGTGTTGTGGACAGAGTTCACTTTTTACTAAGCCCATTCCATGCCTCTCCTGTCCTCAAAATATGCTCAATTTCATTGGCAAATAGAGAGTTTCCCTTGAAATTTGTAGTTTCTTCTCTCAATAAACAAAGAGAATACATATGTACATTATTCATTTCACTTGGAATTATTTCCTCATAAATGCATCCCATGATGTAACACTGTTTTCTCTCATTCTGCTATTCTTATTCTTACATTTTAACTTACACTATATCAAGGTGTGTAGAGTCAGTCATTTCATTTATCCTTTTGTTACCTTTATTGCTTGCCCAGTCTCTTTGATATCTTCATCTTACCCTTCGTTCTTTTGCTGTTGGTATTTTAAAAAATATTGATGCATCTATTGATAGCACAGCTATGCTGATAGACATGCTTGCAAGGTCTTCTGCTGTTCAATGAGTCTGTCCCTTGCTGTCTTGACTGTTGTGTCACTGCTTTTAAGGGAATTCCTTAATGTCTATTTAATCTTTGATGTGTTTTTATTTTTTCATTATTTGGCACACCTCTGCTGCAGCAATCAATTATTCCCTGATTATTTTGATATTGCTATTACTTGTGCTGATGGTGCTATCCTTTTTTGTTTAATTGCCCTAGAGATAAAAAGAAATCTTCCTTATATCTAATTAAAATCTCACATTTTGATTTATTATCTCTGTAGAAATTTTTTGGCATTATGTATTTTCTACTATAATGTCTGTATTTTAGATGTTAAGTAATTGCTTCCTGATACTCAGTGCTCTGCTGCTTTATTCTCTTACAAGGCCAGAGGGCAATGAGACACTGGCACAGACTGCCCAGGGAAGATGTGGATGCCCCATCCCTGGAGGTGTTCAGGGCCGGATTGCATGGGGCCCTGAGCAGCCTGATCTATTGCTTGATCTAGCGGTTAGCAGCCCTGCCCATGGCAGGCAGGGAATTTGGAATGGGTGATCTTTAAGGTCCCTTTCAAGGTCTTAGTTTTGGTAATCCTTCTTTTCTTGCCCTTCCAATCATATTTATTTCTGTTATTTTACTACTAGGGAAATTATATGATATAATAAAAATCTAAAATAAAGCTCTCTCTGCAACTTGGTAATTATCCAGTGAGTAATTATATGAAAGCAAGTTCTGAAATTAATGAGTTGCAGTACATTGTTTTTAGGCTAGATCATCATAACTGAAAAGCTAGGAAGTTATGCTAGTTTCGACATTTTTGCTCACATAGTATACATTTGTTATCTTGAGAATCTCTCAACTATTACCTGATTTCATATAAATTTGTGCATAGGCAAGAATTGAAAGAATTAACTGGAAGTGGCAAGGCAGGCATAATACAATAGTATCACTGAGCTCTCTAGTGGACATAAAAATTAGTTAAAGCAGTTTAACCATCTTGACAACCTATTTACAGAAATATTATATGTAATCTGCTGTGTTTCCTGAATGTAAGACAATTCATCTTCTTTCAAGCACAAATTATCAGAAAGAGTAGGATTCAACACTGTTTTATCTGTACATTTTAAAGATGTTTTGAGTCTGGCACAACAGGATTGGAAACTATTCATTTGAAAGAGTTTCAGCATTACAGGCTCATCTTCCACAAGTCTTAGTAAAAGATTTATGAACTTTAGAGGATGCCACCAAAATAGGGTTGAAAAGGTATTCAATGCACAGGCCCAGCTTTAAGCTAGCGCACACTATTCCTTAAGTTCTTTCATTGTTGGACATATGCTCTTGCAATATCCTGAATCAGGAGCATAGACATGAAAGGTGGATTAGCATTCCTGATTGATTCCTTGCCTCAGTATTGAAAATCTACGATATGTTATTTTTTTTTTTCTCTTATACTGTTTCCTTTCCACTGTTTTCTATATTTAAATTGCTTTAATTGTACTGTATATCCCAAATACGTGAACACTTGTGTATTTTAATAACCTTTGAAGAAACTATGGAGATATTTTAAATAGTATTTCTACCTTTGTCTCATCTTCTTGTTTTAATGAATATTTACAAAACCGATGTCTGCAGTATTTTTCAAATGTTTTGCCTAAGATATTTTATGACATCATTCTTTTAGACTAAGATGCATCTATTCCATTTTTATGGTGAATGGTGGCAGTGAACAAGCAACTCAATAAATCCAGGTGAAGTTAATAGAGTATTCTTTCTCTTCTGCTGTTTCTATGACAACGCTATCAGCAAAAGAAGAAAAGACTAATGATCTCCCTTTAGGGACAACTTTTCCTCTCCTACGTTATTTTATCTATTGGCCAAACTTCTGTTCAGAATGTTGGTAATAAATTAAGGTGCTTAAAATGTGTATAAAAAGACAGTTTGATGGATTATTAATTAGGACTATCATTTCAATATGTATTTCGACTGGAACCCACAAGTGCTATTCACTTTCCAAATGAAACAGAAGACATAGATGTGTGCTCTGCTGTAACCTAAGAAACAAACAAGAGGGAACATAAAGTGTGTCAAGATGGGTAAGAAAACAGGATATAACCTAGCTCATTTAGACTGCTGGTCAGGCTCCCAACATGAGGATATTGCAAGATTCTGGATTGTGTTGTACGTAGGGCACTGAAGCTGGTGAAGGGTCTGGAGTGCAAGTTTTATGAGGAGTGGATGACGGAACTGAAATTGTTTAGTTTGGAGAAGAGGAGGCTCAGGGGGGACTTTGTTGCCCTCAACAACTCCCTGACAGGAGATTGCAGTGAGGTTGAGTTTGGCCTCTTTTCCCAGGTAACAGTGACAGTACAAGAGGTAATGCCCTCAAGTTGTGCCAGGGGAGGTTCAAGTGGGACATAAAGAAAAATCTCTTCTCAGAAAGAGTGGTGATGCAGTGGCACAGGCTGCCCAAGGAGGTGGTGGAGTCACCATCTGTGGAGGTGTTCAAGAAATGTGGAGATGTGGCACTGAGGGACACAGTCAGTGGGCATGGTGGGAATGGGCTGACGATTGGAGTAGATGATATTAGAAGTCTTCTTAAACCCTAATGATTCTATGATTCTATCTGCTTATTCTTTGCAGCAGGCACAGTAATGATATAATCAAGCTGAATGGAATGTAGAAGTATGGGACTTGGCTTATCCAGCTCTACCTACTTTAAAGTTTCTGACATGAGCTAATCATCTGGACTTGCTGGGAAGTGAACAGCACTTACAGATGGTTATCAATCCATTTAAGGATAGGCTGGATTGCTGCCTGGACATCCTGGTATAATAAAGCTTTCACGTGACTAAAATGCTGATAGAGGAAACATAGCATGTATCAGTTCATGAGAATAGTAGTTTGCAACAAGATTAAGTGGGTTGTGAGGGAGTGGTGTACTTCTGAAGGTCGAGGTATTAAGTCATTATTAGGCGAATAAAAATGAAAGATGAACAAGATAAGAATTATTGGTTGACAGAGTGACTCAGTTGTTTTATGTCTTCCTTATTTTATTACTTATTTTGGAAGTCTTTAGAAATGAAGTAGTTAAGGAGGGAAGAGTTGATCTGCATTTTTCTGAGTGGCATGGAGGTGTTTCAACGTTGTGAAATGGAGAGACAGAAAAATGTGAGAGACTTAGATTAGACACAGAGTGCAAACAGCAGGGCATGTGGTACCTGTGGTGGTAACAATGAGGGAAGTGTACCCCTAGGCTGTGTAGATTATCAACTTCTTCAGGCTGTCTTTGAAATGGGAAATGATGTGTGAAGCTAACAGAAAAGAATTATGCATGTAATGGAATTATTTTTTTTTTTTAATTTCTGAACATGAAATGTATAAAGCACATGCCCATGGAAGGGAACATATTTGTTTTTAGCTTGAGATAAGAAATCATTGGCTGTACGCTTGAGGTATTGCTAGCACAATTGAAATATGTCATGAGATCAAATTATAGTAGCTGAAATGTAATGAAATATGGCAGATGCAGATCTTGACTTCGAAAATACTGTAAGATGATCTTATACGTGCTTATTCTGCTATTCTGTGTTAGTACTATTTCACAACCCCAGTAACACCTTTCTATTTACCTTTCTATTCATTTGCTGTCTTGTTTGCACTGAAGACAGTTTTGTAATCTATATATGGCTTTTGCAACAGATGATGTGGGCAGCTCAGCATTGTACTAATTAAATGAGAAGGTTAATGCAACTGTCAGGGAATTATCAGAAATGCTAGCAGCAATCCATTATCAAAACTACACTTACATAATGAAACATTTATACTTTGGGGCATATTTCCACAGTAATTTAAAAAGAGGTACGTATACCATGAATGCTGATTTACAGAAGCTATTGATATTCTTTTATAGAACATTGTGCAATTGAACAGATCAGTAGTTTGATTTTTAACACTGTGCAGTACCTTAGCCCTGTGGATTACCTATTGTAAACATAAGCTTCTAATATGCTTGTATCTATTGTAATGTATTAATTTATGAAGATAAAAGAGCAATAGTACAAAAGACTAACCAGATTGAATTAGTTTTCTCAGTAGTAGTGTATTTACTCCGAAAAGAAAATGTGGAAAAAAATAATTCATCGCAAAGAAGTAGTATCTAAATTAAACTATAAGTAAATGTATAAAATAAATACGCTAAGCTTTTGTGATGTAGAGTGCAGCGGTGTCCAGTCAATCTATAAGAAGATGTAGAATGGTTGAAGTGGGATTTGACAGTTAGTGAGATCTGTTTAAAAAGTTGAAAGCATTTAGGACTGAACGTCTTCTACGATTTCATTCCCAAAGAGTACACTGTGTTAAATGCAACGGGTTGCAACACTGCATTGTTGTAAAGCAAGTACTTATGGGTACTAATTTGGAAGTATCACCTTCCATGTGATGATCACTGGTGCAGCTGAGTTTGTTGAACCTTTTTCAGTACTAAATGCTTAGCAAGGATTTACTATGTGGCTTCCATTGCCTATAAGTTCTTAAGCACTTGTAAGTTGAACTGATATTAAACTGTTTATGATATTGAGATATTTTATTTTGTTGAAAAGAGTAAGAAACTTATAGAAGATAAGAAAGGTTTGTTCTGTTGTTTGTTAGAATTATTTGATGATGAAAAATACTCTGCTGTCTTACACTGTATCTGACCTGTCCAGTTGAGAAGGGAATAGCATGCAGAGGATGGGAGAAAGGCCAGAGTAATCCTCTACACAGCAGAGGGCTGCCAACTAGCAGTCAGTGCTTCCATTAGGCTTATTGAAGAGGCGAGCTGGTGTAATAGCACAGAAAAAGAATAAAACAATTGCAAGCAGGTGAAAGTTCATTGAAAGAGGGATGGCAATAAAGAGATGAGGAATTCTACAACAGTTACGTTTGTTTTCTAAAACTAGAAGAGATCAATCTGTTTTACTCTGTTCTTAGATATAAACGTGAGATTTTTCTTTAGCAGTACAAGATGGTTGCAAACTGATTTGAAGCAATTTGTGTAGTGACCTTGTGGGCCAACATAACAAAAAATAGGAGGTATTAATTTTGGAGCAACCATCGTGTGTTATGTCTGAATGACCTCTTTGATGCTGTGTTCCTCTATGCCTGCTGCTAAATTGCTGCTTTGTTGGGAGGATGCAACTAGCATCTAAAAAACACCCTTGTCTGCTGGATTGCTTTGAAGGGCTGTTTGATCAGCATGTAGCACGATGGATCAGCAGTTGTAAAATGCTGTATACTTTCCTCTTGGCCGATGTTACCGATGTAGGCAGGGAAGGTAAAGTCAGGAACAAAGGGAAAGTCCAGAACTGGTGCAATAAAACAAGGATAAACCAGTTTGGTGGTGCTGTTGCGGAGATGGTGGAGCTGGACTGAAAGAGGCAGCAGTGGTCCTGCAAAACTCTGGGATTCTCTTCTAGAAGAAGAAGATTTGTTTACTGTTGTTACCCTAAAAGCAGTCTAGAATGAAGGCTCTCATATCAAAAGTGAAGCCAGGAGATTCGCTGAGATAAAATTCAGTGTTGGAGTAAATCTGTCCTTTAGTCAGAAAATCAGTGTCAATCTGGAGAAAAAAGTCAATAAAATGCCTTTAACTGAATAATTGAGAGACAAATGAAGGTTTTTATAGTTTGGAAGGTGACCTGTTATAAATTGAACTACTTTTCAGTTCTGCAGGCTTCTGTTTTTTCTAAGATAGATGTTTCTTCTGGCTATTCTGCAGGTGATCTAAGAGCATGTGGTTCACAGCAGCTTGTGGTTTTGTACATTGCATAGAAAATAAGCTGTTGCTGGATTTTGTGTTAGGATTTAATTCATTTTGCTTTTCATACGTAGTATTTTTTATTAGTGCATATTTTTGTAGGTGTTTCTGTGAGTGAAAGCAAACTGAACATAGTTTTTCCTTTTTTAATTTCCATGACCTTTTGCATTCTTTCATGGAGATTTCCAGTCTGCCAGGATAAAACTGGATACCCCCCACTGTTTAAGACTATTTAAATAAATAATTATTTACATAATTATTTAAGTGTCTTTACCAATTGATAATTATGCTGAACATCTATCAGAAGGCTATGTGTGTTTTTAACGTACAAGATTATTGCATAATATAGTACAAACTGTAAAATCAGTCCTCTTTTAAGGGGAAATGTAAACCTAATCACTGCTCTCCATGTCTTCTACAGAAAACAGTTGGTATGCACACTTCTGACCTGCCTGTTTCAACATCTGCAGGGGACTATGTTCTGACCCCAAGCTACTTATCACGGACATATTTCTAAGCTGACACTGAATTAGAGTTGTTTCTCATATGGAACATACACAGCACATAAGAAAAACAAAAGTACTGTAAAAGTTGTTATAATGAAGAGGGAATAACTGTAGTCAGTTATCTACTTACCACGCATGACTTCTGGGGCATGAAGGAATGAGGCGACATCTAAAGAGACAAATTCAGGCATGTGCCTTTATTAAGAGTCTTTGTTGTTAAGGGGATGAGATTTGCTTATAGGAAGTGCCGTGAAACTTCTCTGTAGAGAGTAGTGCTGTAAAACATAACAGCTTGCCTTTAACGGGAAGATTTTGCTATTGACGTTGGGAGCTCAATGGGTAAATACTCCTTTCAACAGAGCTTTGCTCATTTACTCCCTTTGAAGACCTGGCCCTCTTATTTTAATTAATAAGAAGCAGACAAAATCTAATCATGCAGAGCCTGGTCCATACCAACTGTGGGAGTACTGCAGCCGCCTGGAGTTAAATGAATCCTTCATGCTCAGTGTAAAAGAGCTGAGCAACTGTGACATGCAACCAGATCTTCTTCAGCACGCTCTGAAAGGCAATGTCATGGGAAGAGCATCTGAGAAGATTGTGAAAAGGCAGCAAAAGAAGCAATTACAGCATTCATTTTTCCCTTTTATTGTCTGAGTCATGCCAGTTGTTAGTGAGCAACATTTAATTAAACCATTATCAACTTAACTTTGGTGTATTTCATAATCTCACCCTGGGCATTGTCTTTTTATTAGGAAAAGCTTTAAGTGACTATGAAATATAATGAAAAGCCATGGAGGGGGTAGCACACAGCAAAGCTGCTAATCCACTGGAGACCTCTGTGGGAAACTTTCATTTTTCAGTGATACAGTAGAGCTTTGAAGGTTATGAGGACCTTTTATCTTCTATTCAGTTTTGTCTGAACCCAAGACATATCTATGCAAAGCACATCACAGCAAATAACTTCGGAGATTGAAGTGGAAAGTCTACTTTTTTACTGCTTTTCCTCAAATGTTTTATATCTATGCAGTTGTTTATTTGCATGTTGTGGTGAGTAGGAGCCTAAGTGGGAGTCTGAGACACTAAGCACAATATATGCCTAGTCAGTGCCCCGGAATGTTTATTGTACAAGCTGGTAGGTGCTATTCAGACCATGTGTTTTTGACCCAGCAAACACACAGATTTATATTTTTCTCAGCCTCTAACTAAAACAGGATTTCAGGACTGATCCAGTCCTGAACGGGCGTAGTGTTTTCCTCTCAGGTTTGTTATTTTTACACAAGAATCTGCTAAACCAATCAGCCGGGAACCAGAATTCCTGATTTCAGCTCTAAGACACCAACTGTATGTAATTCTTACATATGGTTTCTCTACGGAATTGTTGATTTGTGTTTTAAATGGAATGCTGTAGTAATACTGCCCTACCTCTATAAACTGTTTAAAGCCTATTACTGCATGTGAAGAGCATCAAAATCCTTAGAAGGCAGGCAAAGTCTAGCTGTGCCATTCTACTCTAATTCTTTGATGTGTATTTCATTGTCATCACTTATCGTCACTCACAGGATTATTGCTCCTTGAATCAAGGGATTGGAAAGAACGCATGTCACAACTAATAATCTGCTTCCTTCTGAGATATTAACAGTTGTGAATTTGGTGTAATTAGGCATCTGTTGTTACCATGGTCTTCGATGTGTGACTCTACTACTGATCCCTTGGCTTAGGGGACAGCATGCATCTGATTGATGTATCATATTTTCTGCTGTTAGAGCTGTGGCATACAGATGCGGTTGCAGCACACCCCTAACTCAGCTTCTGGCTTTCAAGTGAGTTTTAAGGCATTCGTTTAAAATGGAAATCCAAGTTACCATTTGCTTTTACTATTTATTGTATTAGTTAGATCACGTCTTTTGAAAGGATGGAACAACTCTAATGAGCGGTTTTCTCTACACATTGTATGTGCATTGCATGAGGAGTATGGTAAGCATTGAAGATTTAGCTGCCAATAGAAGTGCCGTGTTTGGTAATCATCTGTGATTAGCCTTCACTTGAAAATGAAGGAAGGGATGCTGAGACTAAGGCTAAATACAGCAACCCAATGTGACTTGTTCCGTTTTCTATACCTAAATCCTATCTGCTAATGCTGTTAGGACAAGCAAGTCAGACAAATGCCTCGTTTCCAGAACAGTGTTATGAAAGTTTAACTTGAGAATGTTTGATCAGTACAGCCCTATAAATTCTATCCAGTACCTCAGTAGTCAGTTTATGTGCATAAATAAGACAGCATCACTTCTGGATTCAGTTACTAGGCTTGTATTTCAAGTTCTGCACAGTTGTAATACTGCTTTCTCAAAAATTCCTCTCTTTCTCCTCTTTTTCCTAACCATGCATTAGTCCATACTGGTAATCTGCATAGTTAGAGGGCATAGAGGCTTGAAAGGATATGAAAAAGTAGTCCAGAATCGTGTCTAACAGCTGTTACTCAGCTGAAATCTTTAGTATAAAGCAGCCATCCCTGAACTATGAACTGAAATTTCCCTTTATAGTTAGTTCCTCCTAACTATCCAGAATGAGGTAGCAACATGATGATGGGCATCATCATGAAGTGAGCTTCAGGTGCTTATTCTTGGGATACTTTAATGGAGGAATTACTTACATGCCTTGAAAGAATTTGCCTGCATGAGGCATAAACCAAGACTTTCCAGATACTATTACTGGAGGAGATATTGAGACAAACTTTGATTTTTTTTTTTTCTGTACCAAAGAACATAGTAGATGGGGAGGGAGTAGATATGTAGCAGGAAGAATTCTCTCTAACTCTATTCTTCAATAGCCACAAGGTTTTATGTGAGCACCCCTTTCTCTTCAGTCTCCCCAAACAGAATGACTGCGTTCTTCAGTCTTCAAAGTGTGGGTTTTCTATGGCCCAGTAAATCATCTCTGAGTGGCCTAACAGGGATCCCATAGGATCTCTGGTCTTCAGTTTTTGTGGACTGAATGTTTACCATCTGTTTACTCCTAGGAATTAAATGAAAACAAGTGAAAAAATTCTTCAAATGTTTGTAATTTAAGGAAGTTTTTGTGCAGGCTCCCAAGCAGTGAATGTTTACTAAGATGAATAGTGGATCAGTAGAACTAAGCTCATTTACTTCTTTATTTAGTGAAATGTGTGGAGATAATTTTAGTTAATGAACTTGCTCTTTTTTAAATATTGAAAAAGTCATTAAAAAACATATCCAGGTTTGAAAGAATGCTAAAAAATAATAGGAATGGGATGCACATTGTAACAATTACTGCACTCCATTATGATAAATTAAAACAATTAGGGTAAGAGTTAGCAAGTATCTCTAAATATTTTTCAAGTATCTCTTAAATATTTGTGAAACTCACTTTTCTGTGAAATACATGAACAAAATTTTTACTCTTTGTCTCTTCTATTCATATGTTGGAATTAGGAGCTCATTTTTATTCTTCAGTTAATAGAAAGAAAAGTAATCAGTACAGTGCAAGTAGCCTGCCATGCATTGCACTGCATGGTAAACCAAGTAAACCGATAAACTGCAGCTCCTAAGTAGCTTTGCATGCTCATTAGTGGTAATTACTGCTCATTAATGAAAATAGTTGTAATCAATGTGTTAATGTCAAAAGAAATAACAACAAAACCTAGTGTTCCCAGCATGGCATTTGTCTGAAATTCCGCTCCCTTGGCAGTTGACTTAAATAGCCTCTTGTTTTATTACCTGGTAATACTTGCTTCAATTTAAGATTAAAATATTTTTCTTCATAATATTGCTTGTATCACATGGCCACAAATTTATGAAATGTTTGCTTTGCATGCTGCACATTTCTCTGGAGAGTATTTTTTGGGGGGTGAGAACGCGAAAGAGTATTCAGTAGTCCGGTGAACAGTGCTTAGTAATTATATTTTCTTTAATATTATTTATTTAGTAGTTTCCCGTAGACTTGAAATAGAATTATAGAATAGCTCAGGTTGGGAAAGACCTTCAAGATCAAGTCCAACCACAGCCAAACCCTACTACCCTAACTCTAACAACCCACCACTAAATCATGTCCATGTGTTCCAACAGAAAAAGTTAAATAGGGTACAGTTTGGCTGGGAAGGTAAAATGTATTGGGATTGGATTTGTTCAAAGGTTTTTTTCCCCATTGCTTCACTCCCAGATTGTATGGGCTGCTAATGGCAGAGGTATTGCAGATGCGCTGCTTGATTAGCATAAAAGGCTTTTCCCTCATTTCACGTGTGTATATTTTTGAATACTAAAAAGCCTTGTATTTTATGGTGAGTTTTTTGCTTGTTTTGTTGTTTTTTTAATTATTAACAAAAAGTTTGATTTTATTGCCGGATATGTCTGTAGTCTTTAATTTTGTGATATGAAAAGAGGGCTTTGTGACTCCATGAGATGAGCAGCTGGCATTGTTTCTTTTCTTTAAAGAGATTTATGAGATTACAGAGTACTTCAGCCACTGGAGTTTTTAACTGGAAGCATGACATAAATCAGTCTCTTTAAGGGCAAAATTTTGATACTGCGTTAAAATATCTAGTAAACAAAAGTTATGACATAAAATTAAGAAGAAAAAGGGATAAACATGGGCCATTTTAAAATTGTACATCTTGCAATTTGCTTGTATCCTGAGATTCATTTTATATAAAAATGATCCAACTTTGCTGCAAATCATTTAAAGATTTTTGCATGAATGCTTAAACAGAAAGCTAATTAGAAAATGATTCCCAGAAGCTTCAGAAATGACTTATTACATTAGAAGTTATTACAACTTTTTATTAAACATTGCAGCTTTTTTATTAAACATTTTTTTTTGTAATGGACAGTAGATTATTACATAGAAATCAGACATTTGGGTTAAGCAGGAATTGATTCAAATATGAGATATTCTTAATGTTTCCCTTAAGAGCAGTATCTTTGTAATGTAACAGGTAGAGTTCTTATTGCCTGGCCAGATATAGAAATATGTATGTGTATAATTCATTCTAATTAGTTGAACTGTTATATTAGTATGCTATATTTGTTTACAAATAAAAAGCAGGTGAGGTTAGAGAGGTCTGGATAAAAGTTTGGGAATTTTAATAGTAGGCATAGATTTTGTATAGAAGGGTGGAAATAGGTATGTAAAGTGCTTCAGTATAAGAAGTTGCATTATTCCTGAAAGAGTTACATTGCTCCTTGGGGAAATACTATAGCAAGGTGTCTTTTGATTTGTAAACTAGATAGGTAGAATGTTTTAGGATGAGGGCTTTCAGAAGACATTAAAGAAAGTCAGGTTATATTCTCCAGGGTACCTTCAAAACTTATTTTTATTGACACTTTGCATTTGGGGATATTTATAATTTAGGAGATAAGCAAGTGTAATGTTAACCAAACAGGACAAGATACATGAAGGTACCATGTTGTACTGATGTATGCCTTTAAAATGCATATGATAGAAAGTTTGGTGTAGAGTTTCTTTAGGAAAAAAAAAAAAAGAGCAGGGGTTTTTAAAAACTTATTTATTTCTTTCTTCTAAAGAGAGACATCTGGCATCATCCTTTATTTTGTTTCTACTAAACCCAAGAGGCTTTCCAAAGCAGAGGCAGGAAGCAAGGCAGATGGGAAGAAGTAAGAGTTTAGGCAATCATTAAAATATTTATTTTTTTCTTGTTATTCCTCAATATAAGATGTTGAATTGAGAAATGCCTGCTTTTACTTCAAGATATTAAACATTTTTTGTTTTGTCTCACTTATATTGCTGTAACAAAATGCTACATAAATTTACTGTTAATCTCACTGCTGTTGGAGATCCTCATACTATGAACTGCAACCAATATATAATGGCATAATAATACCATATTAAATTATGAGGCTACAAAAAATATCATTTACCTCTCTTTGGTTTGCCAAATGATAACATGTAGGCAGTACTGCAGGTTTTCACCTTAATGCAGAGTGTGTTCAGATATTCAGACTTTAAGAGTTACGTAAAATGTGTTGAATGATAGTACTATGCAAGAAGTGCGTGAAACACTGAGTTGGGTTGCAGCTAGGAAAGTTTGCTAAGGAAGTATTTATTTTCTCTGTTGCACAGATACAGATGTGATTTGCATACATGATTTATTTTACAAAACACATGGTTTTCACTTCTGGGACAGCAAGAAGTGAAATCCCACATTCCAACAAACATTATGATTAAAACTCAGTCCAGTGTTTCTTCTCTGTCTTCTTCAACTGGGAAAGTAAAGACTTATGTCTAGTTTAAAATGGTTACTTCTGGAGGCTTCTTGGGCAATTGACTTTGCTCAGAAAATTTACTACTTCATTTCTGTATTGAAGGTAAACTTCCATCGCTGGCACTTCAGTCACCTGAAGTGGTGACGTTATTAGCCGTGGTCTCATACTGCCGGAGATCAGGTGCAGAGAAACAAGAGAAGATGAGAGAGACTGACAGAGAAAGAAGGCTGTGTGTGTGTGTGTGTAAAAGATAACCTGTATATATACATATATACGTATATATATATATGTATAGTATATATATAGTGTGTATATATATATATAGTATGTATATATGTGTGTGTGTGTGTGTATACAAGGGCTGCTCCAGAAGTAATACCTCCTATATTATTATGTTGGCCCACAGTATCAGAAGCGGATATTGGTGGTATGGCAGTAGAGGTTGAACCTTCCCACCAATACTCCATTATATTTTGTTGCTGTATGACAGATGGCAGCAGAGGGGGCAGTCTGACAGAATGGCGCCTGACATGAGAGCGTGTATGAAGCAAAGGTGTAGCATGAAATTCTTTCATGCGGAAAAAGCGGCACCCATTGACATTCACCTACACATGCTGAATGTTACTGGAGACCAACAATGTGGCAGTATATAAATACATGTAATGTATGAAACTATCAATGCATAACGAAAAAAAAAAAAACACCATTGTGTTTTGCTTGCATTCTGTAGCTCCAACCTTTCTCAAAGCCAAGCCAGCATATCTCCAGGTCATATGCATATGTGTGTGTTATTCAATGTCTCTTCATTGATAGCAAATTGATTACTTAGTTTCAGGAGTCATTACAGTATTGCAGTACTCTACAGGACAGAGTTAAAAAAAATGATAAACATTATAACCTTTTAGTGCGGAAATTACTCAATATGTGATTTTTGTCATGAGATGGCTAACAATAAAACACGGAGCAGGGGGTTCAGGTGAGGGCAAGTATGCAATATATTCAGTGAGCATCCTGGTCACTGTTTCGAAATGTCATTGCAGAGGATTCAAAATCCTTCCTCTTGTAAATTATCTGCCTTTTTTGTTTTTGTTTTTTTGTTTTTATACAATGCTATTTTTCCTGTGAAAATATTTTTAATGAGCTGAAATTTGGCATTACCTAATAGAAGTGTGGTCAATGAAGGCTTTGCTAAACTGGGACACATAGCTGGTAGTTTACTTTCTTCTCTGTATTTTCTGAGATCTGTTTCTACATTATTGGAACATTTGATGTTCCATATGCGGATTAATAATATCTAGATATGGATTATTTGTTCAATAAGAACTAATTAGGATAAAGCATAAGCAGAAAGCTCACATCTGAATGACAAATCTTGTTCCAGTCAAAGTGAAGTAACGTCAGGTTATGCACAATCTGATCTCTCTCCAGTGTGACTGTTCTTAGTGAAATTTCTGATGTATATTACAGTGTAGACCAGAATCAGTCCCACTGTTTCTAGCTAGTTTTGCTCTACTCTATGCTGTTGATGGATTTCCTGCATTAACTCATCTGAAGTATCGCTTAAACATTTCCATCTCAAAAAGGAGCCTTGACGAGATGAAAATATACAGAAGGGTATAATCAAAGCTGCAAGTTAGAAGAGATGGGGTTTGAGGAAAGTTGGCCTGGGAGGAAGTTGAGTGTTCTTGAATGTTATTCCCAACTATTAACTTGTTATTCATCAAATTTCATTTTAAAACTTTCCTGTCCCTGCTAGCAGCTCTTACAAGTTAGTTCTAGTTTGTGTTCTCATCATAGCTGTAAGGTCCACTAATCTGAATTATCTAATAACGTTTAAAACTGATCCCTCTAAACATCTTTTTCTCTTAAAACCTTTTTCTATTTACAGGTATTAGACGCCTCTACACTAGCCTGTGATACACCTGTATTTTCAATATAGTGTTAGTCTTGTTCAAATGAGTCAAATGTAGATAGGAAAACAAGACACAACCTAGGCTTTATTTGCTGCCTTTGCATCCAAAATGCTAAACTCAGGCTTGAGCAGCAGCTTCATTGTGACTACAAATGATGTAGCAATCACTTCTCCCATCAGTTACTGAAGTCTGCTGACAGACAGGTGCCCTCAGAATGCCCTGGACAGTGAGTCAGGCCTGAGAGCTAGCTGTGGAGGAGGCAAGCGTACAGCAATTTCGGATAGTTAAAACATTGCAAGGAAAAGAAGTGTAGGACCATAATTCCGCATCTGATATGTTTCTAGCCTTGATCAAGAGCTAATAATTCAGTAAATGTTTGAAGTTAATTAATGGACATACCTGGAAGCTTGGCAGTATCTGTTAGGCATCATTCTTTCCTGGAAACTGTGTTTTAATCAACAGATTTGAAGGCTGTAGCAATGTATCAAATGCTAGTTGTGTCAGATTATTTGGGCAAACAGTACCTTAACTTTGTTATCTGCTAACTCTTATGTTTTCCTGTGGAACATCATCTGAAAACATGAGAAGTAATTGGCATTTGTGAACCTGCTGCTGATGACAAAGCTGAAAGGACACAAAATGAGAAGCATGGAATTTAGACCATTTGTCTTGCTCTTCACACACCTTCCATGTTGAACACTGCTTTTTACATTACTGGGAGATACTATGTTAGAGAAAAAGACAGCTGAACTGAGATTTGATCTCCTTTAATCATATGAACTGAGAATACTTCAAGTCGTAACCTTTTCAATGACAATTTATTTTACTCATTCCTCTTAGTTCATAATTAGCATTTCCACGTGTCAATTCTGCGTTCTCTGGCAGTATTGTCAAAATTCTAAATTGATGATGGCAATATGTTGTCAAGTTGATGAATGGTGTTTTCTGATTCTGCTTTAGAGCAGAAGTTAGAGGTATGCCATTAAGATGGTGGAGATGGGCCTTCTGAAGGAATCTCCTCTCTAGTTCTCAGAGAAGGAAAGCAGGCCAGAGCTGTCAAAGAGGTTCTTATTCCTCGTATCTAGCTGGAAACTCTCATCTCAAATGCAGCCCATTTTGTCTTTGTCTTTCTGCCATGAGCTGCTGCCTCCGTTTTCTCAATAACTTCCTATAGGTCTGAGGTAATTTTTTTTTTTTTTTTAAGTCAAGTCACTTCTAACTTTAAACTGATAGCACATGTCGTTCTGAAAATACCATTGCTACTGCTGAGACTAATGCCTTATTCTGTAAACTGGAAGAACTAGCATTGCACTGTAGGGCTTTGTATCACCATGCATCTGTTTGAAGTGGCAGGTTTGTGGATTTTTTTCTAATGCTTCATGTACTTCATTCTTGAAGAAAGATCAGCATATGTCACGGATTTTGAAATGCAAAAATCTATTAGCAAAAAATCTGTTTATTTGCATGCTTGCCTTCAAGCATATGTTTGCATCCTTTTGGGCTATGACAGGTGTTTAAAATGCGTCTGAATATATTCATATGCTGAGGCTGGACTATATATTGTTTTTTGCGTTTATCCATTTTGGAAGGCCAGTGAAAGGAGTTAGAAGAATAAGAAAAACTGTATTTTTAACTATATTAAGAATTTTGTTTGATCTGCGAGCACAATTAGGATGTATAATAGATGTCTTGCGATATGGCACTTGCTAAAGATTTTAATCCCCTTTGTCAATCTTGAAGCAAAGGCATCTGGAAAGGCTTGCACTGCAGCAGTCCCAGCAGTCGTGTACATGGACGAGCTGGCAGTCAAGCAATTTGGTTTTGGCAGCCTGCTGCCTACCTACAGCTACTGCCAAGTTCACAAACTAGATCCCTTACCTGGGGTGAGCACACAGAGCGAGTCTGCTAGACGTTTCGTGGGCTGAGGGCTTAACCGTGTCTTAACACTGCTACTTGCATTTATAGACATTAAGCATCTGCCATTGCTCTGTATGAACAACTGGATGTATTGTCCCTCTTATTGGCAAAATGCCTCTGAAGGATTAAAGGAGGAGTATAGCTGCTTACAGGCACCATATTGACTTTTTTCCCTTTGCTAACGTAGACTGGGTTTCTCTCTGATTACTTGTAGGGATTTATCCTGCCTTAAGTGTTGTAGTCACTACAGTGATCAAACACGCATGTGCTGTGATGTGAACCTGACAGGAATATTTTGTGACAAGGCCAGGAGGATGTCAATGCACCTGGGCAGTGCACACAGACAGGTCTCTTCTTCGTTTCCTCTGGCTCATGGTATAGCTAGGGTAAATCAATAGAACAAGTAGCGGCTGCACAAGTAAACAGTCCCTTAATCCTTCACACACTGGGGAGCTTCTGCTGGGGATGGTTTCAAGGGGAGCACCAATGGAAACAGTGCTGTGAGGGATACTTGTTCAACTCCATCTGGCAGTCTCTCTCCTTGTTGTTTCATCCATCTCTGGTCACTTGGCTTGGGAGGAGGAGCCAGGTCAAAAAGTTGGGACTTGAAACAAAAAGAGAATAGTGCATAAATACGTAAAACTATGCCTGCAAAGTCCTGTTCATAAAATGCTGTACTTAGGCAGCAATGCAGTACCCTGTGTCACATCTTTTTGCAGCGAAGTCCTCGTGAGAGCTCTCACCCTCTGGTGCCTTCCCGAGTAGAAGACCACATTTCTACTCAAATATTTCAGGTTTCAGGTTACTAACAATTTTCTCTAGTTCTCCTGTCACTATTTTTCTGTGGATTTAAAAAAAAAAAATCATCCTGGCTTAAACAGCAGTAGTCAAAACAGAGACAGCATTTAATTATAATATTGCTTGACTTACTGTGAGTTTCTGATAATGTAACCATCAACAGTAACTGTTAAATATACTTTGGCAGCTCTGATGTTAGCTTGAGATTTGAATGAAATGTTCAATATTGGTAAGTGAGCAAGATACAGAATATATAAGCATCACCCGTGGGAGAAATTCCAGTGATTGGGCTTTGCTGGTAACAGCAATGCAAGATCTGAGATCTAATAAAATATCTGCTGGGAAATGAAGACATTATTACGTTAGATGTTAGGAATGCCTATGGTCTTAGAAAAGAAAACCCTCATCACCTAAAGAATTACTAAGCCGGAATTAAACAATATTATTGCATTATAAGATTATTATAATATTTTTTTGTAACAATCATCTCCAAAACTATGGAGTTATGCATACAGTGACTTAGAGTGCAACAGTTACGTATCTGATCTGATGCCTATTGCACTTGGGTTAGTCCTTGCGTTAATCTCTGTATATATGTATGTGTATTAACTCATGCAAGAGTCTTGTGTCTACATTTCCTTCCTTCTAGTCCGTCCACTTACTAACACAAAGTATGGCTGAACCAAGACCTCAGGAGAACTGCAAGGCTCAGCTGAGCCCTTGAGAAAATGGACTTTGCAGAAACAGAAGGTCCTATTACAAGAGGAGTGAATACTGTGTGGAAATTTTGCTGAAAGATTTTTCACGCTGATTTTGAAGAAAAAAATTTGATAGAAAAGACAGTTTGAAAGAGCAAAATTGTGCTTTGTTAAAAGATTTACAGAAAGTAAGAAAAAGTGAAAGATGATAAAATCAGAGAGGAAAGATATGCAAGAAGCAGCCAAAAATTGAGATACAAGAGAGTGAGTCATCATTGTGGAGCCACGATAGCATACTATTACTACTCTTACCTCCCAGTTTAAGATGCTCATACAGAATTGTGGCATTTACACACACAATAAGAGAGAAAGCAAAGGAATAATTATCTATGAGAAATCTTGGAAGATCTCTTGGACTTGGCAAATGATTAACAGCATGTAAGAATATACAAAAAAAATAACCATAAAAATCAAAAAATAAAAGCCAAACATATCTAAATCTTTCTGGAAAGAAAATGTTCTTAATATTATACGGTGTTTAAGCTGCTGTGACTTACACTTTGAAGCTTTTTACATACCTGTGAAATTAGAAGTGTTTTTATGTGCAGCACAGGAAATGTTGCAAGTTCCTTTGTTCAATGAAAGACCACTGACTATCATTCAGATTTTGTAATGTATTGTGCTTATGTGGATTTTCTTACCCAAATTTCAAATTATTTCAAAACTATATGATAAAATGAGATTTCAGAATCTCATATTATGAGATGTGAGACTGATCAGCGGTGTTATAAACTCAAAGGAAGCTTGAACTGTGCAGAGTATCTGCTTGGTTGGTGTTTGGCTGTGAAACTAAATCATTTTTTTTGCATACTGTCATTCTGTGGTTAGTTTGATGCCATCACTGAGACTGGTCTGATGATGATTGACCTCATTTAAATGGTTAAATTTGCATCAGTAGAAACTGGAGTTACTTAAAGCTGTGGTTCTCAGTAAGCAAAAATGGCATAAGACTTGATTTGTATGTCTTCAAGCATTAGCTACCAGATAAAGCGCTGAAGTTAGTAAAACAATGTTTTTAACTCTTAGTTTGATAGCAGTTAGATCAGTACTAGCAATGAACATGCACACAGAGGCTGATGAGACTCTCTTAATTATGTAAAATTAATTTTGTTAATAAATGAATAATCTTAACAATCTTAGAAGTGGGATGAAAATAGTTCAGAATAGAATTCTGTTGTCCTAGTTGTGAGTCGTCAATACAGGAAAAACTCCTAACCAAACATTTTCTGAAAAAAATGGAAAAGCTACTTCTCAACTTCTAGCTGCACACAGAGCTACTTTAAGCTAATATTTAATACCTTCATTATATTGAAAGTACTTAACTGAGGCTTTGAACGTTTGCTAGATTTGAACACTCTTTATAGCTGGCAAAAACTATAGTCGCCAGCAGATAAAAGGAACTGATTGTTTTCTTAGAAAGCCAAAGTTAAAATTAATTTACCTTCAGAATTGCAATCTTGCTGTTTAAAAGTGCTTATCAAATACTCACATCATAACAAGTAGCAATTGCTAAGAATGCTAGTGTATTCAGTCCTACTGTAAAATATTTCATACATCCTTATTTAACATTAGCCCATTTCTATTTTTTTTGTTTTTGAAGATAGAGTGAGACAAAAGGTGGAGAGTGGTTTCATTTTCTAGCTTGTTTTATTTTGTTTTTTAAGAGTGGGCTTGATGGACCTATTTTTTCATGAGATTTTGGTTTATTAATTTTATGAGACTTTACCTTTCACTAGCCAACCTAAAATAACTGACTCTGAGAGCTCAGGATTAGAGTCATCTGCCTTTGCATCCCTCTTTCATGATGAGTTTTTAGCATTCTGCTTAATTAATTACTTCATTTTTTAATATTCTATGCAAAACTATTGCTAATGCAGTATTAATAGTGTAGAATCAGGCACTCAATAATAGGTCGTTCAGAGAGGTTGAGCAATCGTCCTTTCCTTCTCTGTCCTCTGTGTACACAGAAAATGACCCCACTAGGATTAAATGTCAATAGTCAAACATTGTATAATGTCATGCAATTGTAATAGATAATGAACTACATCTATTTCACTTTGCTCTTGGTAAGGTTCTTTTGCTGTAGACATTCCACAGGCACAAGAAAATGTATTTTCTTAATCTTTGTTACTGCCGGAATCATGGAATGTTTCTTCCCAAGAGAGGTTAACTATTACAACTATGAAATGCTTTATGAACTTCTGCCAGCAGAAGTTATCTTGATCTGATTCTAGTCTGAAATGCGAATCCGTGCAATTAACCTTGACACTGCCCTTTCTGTAAGTAATATTGGATACAAACTTCCGTTCCTAACTTGAGAACTGAAATGTTCTGAAGCCCTTCCAGAAGAGAAATTCTACCCAGACAGAAGTTGAAGGAGGAAAACTCAATGACTAAGAAAGGTATTAGAATAAAGCATGGCATTTTATGTGAAGTAGCACATATGCTCTTAATGAAATTGGAGCAGACTTATCTGGGGCAGGTTTTTCTATTTTTTATTTATTTTCATAGACTTTGTTCCTTTAGAGTTCGAGATGCTTATTAAAGTTTATCATGTTAATCTCTGAAATATGAGAAGGAAGTATTATTCTCATGGTTATGGAAAATGTAAGGTTCTTGAATTACCCAAGGTCAAAGAAATTTGTGAACTGCGGCTTGTCTCATTTTAACTGCTAAATCATTCTGCCTTAGAACAAGCTGCAGCATATGGTGGTGCGTCTGTATGGCAGGATTTTGCAAGTGAAAGAACAGGGAAAACTCTTGGGAGAGCTGAAAGCCTGATGCTGAGGCAGTCACAGATTGCTTTGTGGAACTTGCAATCTTTTTTTATTCTCTTCATGAATTAATTTTAGAATGCCTTATATAGTTCAGTATTTGTCACATATAAATCTAAGTATATTGGGAAATATGCTCGTAACTAATCATTTGCCTTTTCATTTGTGATAATCCACACTTCATTGGAAATCTCAATGTGTATTGAGTTTCCATGTAGTCCTCCTCTTTTGTTGTACAGAAGACTTTTATACGATCTTCTGAGGATACAGGACACCAATAACGTTCTAAGTAGCAAATGATGCTATTGAGGTATATTAAAGTTACTATTTGTGTTTTGTTATAATTTTCACTAGGCCACATGCCCAGTACTGTTCTTTATACTTGGAATAACTTTCTAAGTTATTTCAATGAACTCAGAAAATACACAATAAAAGTAGAGGATCAAGTGATTATGGCTGGTAATGGTGTTGTGGATTAGGCTAACAAAGCCTACGTTAATCTGTTTTTGTTAACTGATCTTTTTTTTTTCTCAGTCATGTGGATAGAAATACGTACAGTTCTTTCTCAATGAGCTCATACTCATATTCTTCCTTTTATAGCAAAGTTACAAAAGAGAGGCATGTTTCAACTTATTTAAACAGCCAAAGCACTATATTCTTCAGAACTAACAGTCATGAGAAAAATGTCTGCGTGTTTTATCCTCTGAAGACTTATGTGCATGCTTCAGCAGGTCTTTCCACATGCATAAAGCAGACAGATGACAGCCTTTAAGAGTAAATTTTAAAGAGCAAGAGAATAAAAAAAAAAACACGGCACCTGGAATATGACATGTACTTTTTTCAGTGACAGATGGATTAAATTTGTCTGTAATGTGATCGCTAGAAGAAATGTTGCTTCCATAGGTCACCAATAGTCAATTTTATATTTCATAGCAGTAGCAAATGTGTGAAATAAGCTTAATAAAGGGAGTAGTAAAGGTGTGAGAAGTTGAATTCAAATTTAGAAGGATGAAAGGGCCAAAGTGAAAGGTGAGATAAGTTTGTTGTGGCAATGAAGATAAGAATCAATAATGTAAATAAAAGTGGGCTGGATGTGTAAATGGTGTACATGGTGAATGAGGATTTGCCTACAAGAACCTGTCCTGAGAGGCTTAATGCTCCACACGAGTTTGTCTTGTCTTAATGGATCATTCTTTCCATACGTTTCACTAAACAAAATAGTCAGATCAATTTACTATTTTATTGTTCAGCTGGTTGTATGTTTGTTGGTATACGTATAATTTGAATGCTCAGTGGAAATTTTGTTCTGCAGTCTTAGCTGGATTATCCAAGAATATCAAATATCAGCTTATAGTTTGGGTTTTTAGCTGCAGTGCTTTCTTATCTGTTCATTAAATGAGGAATCTCTCCCTCGAGTGTTTATTTCAATAAAATGTAATTGAGGTAATCTATTTCACAAGGAATGTCTGAATATTTGTGAGTAGAGAGAGACATCTAATAATTTCAGTCACAATTTAGATTACCTTGTGTAGTTTGTTTCAGTATGTGAATACATGTGTGCGTAGGCTGATGTGCATCTACAGCTGAGAAGTAATCTTTGGTTCTCTTTTTTGCACATTATTTTCATTAGTGTTCTGTTCTGTGAGAGCGAGAGCACTCTGCAGCACTCAGCTGAAGCTCTCTGGCTTATCTTGTGTTAGGTGTAAGGGCCCTCATTTGCACATCTCAGCTACTGAGAGCTCAGTTCTACTGTACAAGTTCAGAGCAATGGTGGAGTTAAAACATGTCAACAGTGAGGAGACCATCAAAATTTGCAGGGAGGTTCAGATGAAATTTCCATCAGTAGGAAGGGCTTTGATTTGTTTTTAAAGGAAAAATAAAGCCAATGTGTAAGACTTGAGAATAGAAAAATGCTAAACTGATTATATTTTAAGATGTTTGAGATGGAAAATGATGGAGCCCAATACATAAAGACAGATTTAAAGAATATAAAAAATGAACAGAGGTGTCTAAGAAATGGTGTAAAGCTAATCAATAACAAGTTCTTTAAATATGCACCGTACAAAATAAACAGAAAATAAAGAAAGCATTGATCAGTATATCTTGAAAGCTAGTGACATGATAGGGATTAAACAGTCTACACAAAAGACTTAAATCTTCACATAGTTGTTTGAACAGGATAATATTGTCCAGTCTCTGAAGTGCTTTTATCTTGGTAAAATGTATTCTAAAGCATCTTTAACAAGATAGTGATAGCTATTCAGAACTGACAAAAGACCATAGCCATATGAAACTCACAATTGCCCAACAAAGTAACAAAAGAAATAAAGTTTTTAATGGAGACCTAGGTTGACAGAAAAGCTAAAGTAGGCCTTCTTTTCACAAGACTTACATAAGTTTCTTTTAACCCAATAGATTTTTTTAATTATATGCAATGTCTGAGTGAAATTACTGTTCGTAAGTATGTATGTTTTATTTGTGATCTTAGGCAGAAAGTGCTGAAATTGGTATTGAGTCAGAAAATTCTTTTAACTATTTGCAGCATGATCCACCTTGACATAGAGATTTGAAATGTATAAGATCAGTCCTTTGTGCATTGTAGTGGAAATGGAAGGTGGATAACTCTGTATTTATGCACAGTAGTAACAAGGAACAAGAAGCCCCAGATTCATAGTTCGTTGCCGTAGGAATTTACTGTATAGATCCAAATTATATTCATGCTATAAGGAATGGGACTAAAGCTCTGCAATCTATTTTATTGCCATATTACCAATATTTTCTAATGAATTACGTTTTCAGCTGTATTTCAGACTTCCTAAGTTAGTATATTTGCTTCTTTTTATGCGTAAAACAGTACCATAACAGAACAACTTCCAGAATTTCAAAACTAAATGAGGAAAAAAAGGCAAGAGGAGCTGAGGATGTTTTGCATTTTAGAAATGAGTTCTGAATCACTGTATTACTCTTTGAGTGAGCAAGTAAAGAAGTAATTAAGAAAGAAATGTTTGGTACTTGTAATTTTATTTGAAACAGCTTATGATAGGGAAATTGGACTTTTGCAAGAGACAAATGGCTCTTGAACATTCCAAATGTTTAGTAACAGCACTGGAGTAGTCTGTGTATTTTTTTGCTTGTATAATAAATAATTAATACTGATTAGGACACTGTACGTAGTATTTAGTCATTGTAATAAAGCAATGTAGTATTTAACTGAAGTTCCAGTTAGATTATGATTTTTCCAATATTTGCCCAGTTTAATCTTGTTTTTGTCATACATTCTTTCTTCTTATGAACGCTGAGCCTTACACACCTAGAACATGGAGTTGCTGTCACCCACTTAACACATGAGTCTGGTATCCATGTTTACAGAGGTTCTGCGCCAAAAATCTCTGACCTAGAAAGGAAAGGTAGCTTTGCCAGTGTACTGAGCTTGTACTGTGCTTTGATAATCCTACATGCTGGTTTTCTACCTCAAATTCATGAATGAAAAGATTATTTTATGTGCTATATGTTTTGGAAAACTGACCCTAGAACATAACAGTCTTGTAGCAGTTTGTACTATAGACGAGGTTGAATTAATAAAAATATAGAACACTTAAGGAGCTCTTGATGAATTCAGTGCATGAAACTCCATTTGCCTATCAGCTTCTGTCTGCTGTCATGAATGAGAGCGTTCTCTTGTTTTCTTAGCTTTTTTCTTCTTCTTTTCTTTTTTTTTTTTTTTGCATTCGTTCTGTTCCTGTTTTGAAATCAATTGGTAGGTGATGAGATGTATTAAGGAAATTACTTCAGAAAATTACAGATTGCCATGACGCATTGTGGCATAATAGTCTCTGGAATCCAAAGTTGGTTGGATTAATTTTTTCACTGACTTATTTTATATAAGAATCACCATGCTATCAAAAAAAACCTGACATTTTTCTGGTACCTAAAAATGAACTCCTGAGTCTTGTGGGATGTTGGGAGAGCTCTGATGGATCTTGCCTTAAGCCAGTTAAGCTCCATGGTTGTAGGGCTCTTTAGTCTATTGACAGTGGAAGCATGATCTTCTAAAAAGTGGGAAAAGGGCATGTAGGGCAGAGAAAATGTTAAACTTCCCTGATTTTTATGCTTATGTATCTTTGTGTTTGGCAACCATTTTGTAAAACTTTCCTAGGAGATCATAACTCTATGAGATGAGAGGTTCAGAGAAGCATCCATTCTGTTCAGGAATTGGACATCTCAGACCTCCAAGATCTCACATATTTGTCCATCACTAGTGAAACCATGTTGTACAGAAATCCACTTTTTACAAATACTGTTTTCTGATGCCTTCATAATTCTCAATTTTGCTGTTCACAGAGAGCGAAGAAATTTACCAGCGCCAGGTGCTGTCTATTTCCTGTATCGTCTTTGGCATAGTCGTAGTGGGCATGCTTTGTGCAGCGTTCTACTTCAAAACAAAGTAAGAGCCTTTATTTAGTGTGTTTGTTTTTTAGCTTCTGTCCTTTTTACGGCTTTCCAGTTCTTCAATTTCTTCCCTCCTTTTGAAACTGTTGTTATTTCCAGGCAGGTTAGAACAGTTCTCCATGGCTGGAATGTCTAAGTAAAAAAACAAAACAAAACAAAACAAAAAAAAACCATACACACAAAACAGCAACCATCTGAGATGAAGTATTACATCTCCTTTTTGTTTTCTGATACCAGGAAAGAAGAGATTGTGTCCCTTCTATTCCTTTCTCTGGACAATAATTGGCATTAATCACTTCCTTATCTTGAAAATAAATGGTTTATGATACCTTTCTTTCATATTTGTTCTGCATTTTGTTTTCCTTCATGTCCCTCTTCTTTCTGTATGCTGGGAATAAAGGCGAAAGTTAGCAGTGTATGAACAGTCAAGTTTCTTGCAGATAACTGCAACCATTAGCTGAGAGTTGTACTGATGATGTAAGCTGCATAACTCAGTATTTCTAGTGCTAAGAAACAAGGTACTAAGAAACTAAGGTGGAATCATTTGTACTAAACTTTTTCAAGCAAAATACTTTCCATTTTGTTTTTCTTTATCTCCCCCACTGAACATTATCTTTAATATTTATTGCTGTGTGTGTAATTTGAGTTGCACAAACCTCATGGCAATTACGTGACATGCTTGTTAATGCCACTACATTTATAAATATGTTCTGTATGGCCATCATCCCTCATTTCTGTTCAAACTGGAGCTAATGAGAGAACATGCATCAATATAGATAGTACCTACGTGAGGTTAGCCATGGTGGCTGAGCATCAAGAATGTGGAGGTTTCTGCTATTTATAAGTTTGGATGCTTATCTGAATGCACACACAGAGACCATAAATTTATTTTAATGGGAAGGAAATCTGATGAAAACTACTTTCTATAGGAAAAAAAATGTTTTGACATTTCTCTCAGGAAAAGGAGAAATGCGCACTGGAAAAGTCACCGGACTATTTTTTCCCCCCCTTCTGCACAAATTTAGTTCTGCGCAGTACTATGTGCATGATTTGAGTGAAGACTTGAGCTGGTTCATGTTTTTTCTAAACCCCCTTCCCTGTTCTAATGACTTGAAGGATTCCATTTAACTGTTCTTTCAACCTAGAGTCTGACAAGGACATAAACCAAGAGGATTCTGTGGTGGGGCAGTTCCTCTCTTCAGACTCCTTGGTTCCAGCTTAAATTGTTAACAGAAGCAGTTATATTGCCACGCAATTAAAAAAGTCATTATGTATGTTAGATTTGTAGGAGGGGAAAAGAAAGAGAGACAGAGAGAGGGAGGGAGGGAGAGAATAGGGTATTCCTGGCCTTCCTGTAAAGAATTTTTACTGGTGAGTAGAGATTCAGGAAAGGCAAGTTGGGATAGCCAGTTGGAAGAACATGAAGTTCACTGCTGAGCATACTATAAATAAAATGTCCTTCTCCTAACTAATGTTTGGTTTTTTTCAATCTGTGTTCCTCTTTGTTATGCACTGTTGAAGGGAATGGTGGAGAGCTGGGTAGGAGCAGCCTTCCAAATACCATAGTTTTGATGAGATGGGAGAGCTATTTTTAAAAATAATGAGTAGAAATAATGCATCAAAGTTGCACTCACAGGACTGTAGTGGTTCCTATCTCAGGTTTCTATTTTATTATTGGTTTTAAACTGATAGTTAAGAGTTACTGGGAAGAGTTGAAGTGTACTTATGCCAGATTCTGGAATCTGAAATTTGAGGAGTATTGAGAAAATGAGCACCTTCAGTTCTGTTAAGAGATACTTACAAACATGGGAAGCACAGCAGTGTTAACAGACTAATCATTAAGTCCCTGACTGTGGTTCCATCTGGCAAACTGTCCAAAAAGTAAGTCTTTTTACTCTTTGTCCCTGCCTTCATGGAAAGTTACAGCATGCCTATTAGTTATCTAGATAACCACATCCATGACGACCAGGCAGGTGAGATAGTAGAGTTTGCCCAGTCTAAGGCAGAAGGTGGGAATGCTGTGGCTATGCAGAAATAGCTGGAGATGGCAGAAGCTAAAGAAGTTAAGTAACACTGCAATTTCTTTTGCCTTTGAAATTGATTTCCTAAACGTTCTTACTGCTCATGAGGTTTTTTCCCCTTTTGTTATTAGCACCATTCCCACAAAATCCTGGAAAGAGTCACTGTAACTATTAATCAGTCTGCTTACTGTTTTTCTGCTAATGCCTTGACTCAAACTTCAGCAGGTGACCATGGTTGCATACCAGGCTCACCTCAGTACAGGTCAGCCTGGGACACTCCCTTTAAAAGGGTGATTCTAAGTCACTGGAGACTAAGGGAAATGTTTTGTTCATCCCTCCTGATCTGAACGCTCATGTGAAGCTCCTGGCCCACATAAGAGTGCCTAAACTGGGTGCATAGAGAAAACAGTATTGTATCTGTGACACTGGCCAGTGTCTCAAGGGTATAAAAGCGAAGTTACGGGTGAAGCAGCAAAGTCAAAATGAATCAACTGTTATGTGTGTTAGCACAACAGATTTTCAGGATATTTTCATCAGGCAAATGTGTCTCCATCATGCTTACAGGTTATCCAAGCATTCCTCCTGTCTGGGGGATGATCTTCTTGTTTAACTTTTATCAAATAGTAACATCTAGGAAAACTGAATGGTGCACAGTCTGGCAGGGGAAAGGAAGTTTATTTGAAGAAGCAGACCCTGACTTCCTTAGTCTGATGTTTGTATACCTGCTGCTAGACATATGTGATTTGCTATGCACCATTGTATTCAAAATCCTTTTTTAAAATATATTCTCTCTGGGGAAGTTAAAACTTTATAACTAAACACTATACCCTTCCAATTTTTCATTTCAGAGTAGTAAAGAAATTACTCTTAAGTGTTAACAACAGAGGGGAGACCACAGAAAAAAGCAATGGGCTTCTCTTTATGCCTTACGATTTTATAGATGACCGGTGACTTTATTTTCTTGCCAAGATAATACTTTATTGCAGAATATCTGTGAAGTAGAACACAGAAAGCTCATTTGTTTTGAAGACTGAAAATATGAAATAAATATACTAATCAGTAACTTTGAATTATTAATTTCAAGTTTTATAATCCTGCATCCTATATTTTGGCAAAATAAATATGCATAAACCTAATATTAACGTTAGGTTGCATGAACGTTAAAGGGAAACTAATTATTAAATTGTTTTTCTCAGCATATTACCTTTTAGAATCTCAGTTGTAATGTTAAAAATCACTTGCTGCCTGCTGAAATTTAGCTCAGCGTCAACTGCTGTCCAGAAGCTGTGCATAGCACAGCGAAGCAGGGCTGCTGCTGCTGGCCTGTCCTTGACCTTGCTGGGTGGGCTCCAGGGTCTTTGTGGGATTGCTGCATGCAGTGCATCTGCTGAGGAGAATAAGGTAGGAAGGAAAGAATTAAACTAGCAGTGGGGACTTGTTTCTCGTTTAGAATTGACGTTCTTCAACAGCGTATCTTTCCAAAAGAACAGTCTCTGATTAAAGGCCTCAAATATATTTTGCTGACTATATTTGCTTAACTGAGCTTTATCTGCTGGCAGAAGATAAAATACTTATTTAAAATAGAGTTTTCTGCCTCAAATCCACAATAATGTGTAGAACTTCAGAACTCAGTTTGTCAATATAATATGGCAGAAAGAGAAAGCTGTTTTTAATCATATAGTTATCTCTTGAATATTGCAAATGACTCATCTTAGAGGCATTGTCAGCTGTGACATAGTGGATCATAGTGTAATATGTCAAAAATAGCCTCAGATACACTATTGATGCTTTTTTCCAGATTAAAGCATGTAAGCAAAAGCTGATGTATGCAAGATAGTAGGTGAAGTCTAATGAGCTGCTAGCAGAAATGTTTGATTCTGTCACACTTTTTATAACAAACAGAGACAAATGCCTGCTGTGTTTACCAAAATCTATGTTCCAAATCTGAGCAAAATGCTTTTTTTAATATCCAGGCGTACTTGCAAGCTATTGTTAAATATGTTACAGATAACCTTTCTTTCAAATTTCTGTGCTAAAACAGCCAGCATGCTATTGTAGTAATCTGAGAATAGAAGACATTTTTGAGAGATGAGCTCTTTTCTTCCTTTGTTCAGCTTCTCCAGAAAATGACCACTGCATTGAAATTTTAGGCACTGGTGAATTAACTCAGCTGGTTATTCCAGTGTGGTGAAGTTTGGAAAAAAAGTACCCCTAGTTATATAAATGTCATGGCTATAGTAGGAGTTCAAACTAGCTCTTTCTTACATGAATTTTATTTCTCTCTGCAGGAAACAAACAAAGCAAATTCATGAGCAGCTGAAAGAAACACAGAATAGGAAAACCTACAGCCTAAATGCTTCCAGCATGATGGCAAAGTCAGAGTGTATGGCACAAAGCCGAGTCCAGCTGCAAAATGTAAGTAATCCTGCCAGCTACAACATTTAATAGCCTGGCTGCGTTCCTGCCGCTTATGGCAGAACATCACCATGTTGCTATTAGCATCTGAGCAATGGGAACATGAATTCTCTCATCTTTCATAAAGTGTTTTTTATCAGGACAGTTAATGGAAAACACCAAGCAGGGATTTTTTTAAGAAAAGTTATTTCAATGGGCCCTGGGGCATTTTGCTCATGCAGTAGAGCTTGCTGAGCCCCCTAGTTCTGTATTCAACACTGAAAGTGTCTGAGCATTTCCCTGTACCTTAGCTCATAAGTATGGCTTATAGGTGAAGCGGGGGACTTTAATCTTGAGTGATTTTGAATCTTTCAATACAGCATGTTAATGGATCTGCGGGAAAAATGTAGAGATGAGACACAATTAATTCAGTGTAAATTCAGAACCTAGACCTAAACTTAGACATATAAACAAGTGCCCAAGGTAGGCAGGGCAGATGGCCTCGTTTGCCTGGGTCTTGAGTTAAACAAAGGGACTTCTGATAGTAGAAGGCAATCTGTTTGTTAAAACTAAATTTGAAACGTATTTAGTTATATTCTGAATATAGTTATACATGAGTTAGTAGAATCCCACAATGATGAAATATGCAGTTAATTTTAAACAAGGAAATGGAGGACAACTGATACATTTAGCCCTTGATGCACATTATTTTCTAATGCATGCTGTTTTCTTCTTCCCGTCCGTTTGGTGCTTTGAAACAATTGAAAATGATGTTGCTTGCAAGGCCAAAATTGGAGTATAACAGGAAACAGTGAAAGATGTATTGAATCCTTTCTAAATGGTTAATTCTTATAAACAAATAAAAATCTCAGCTGTGAGTCTTAAGAAATATCAAGCAAAGTGCCATTAGCTTTGTTTCAAGGAATAACTACCCTGTTTGCCAGATTCCATCAAAATAAGGGGAGTCAAGCAAAAGTGAGCTCTCATGCTGTCGTAGCCTCAGATGCTTCTACTCCTGATTTACATCAAATGAAAGCCCTCTTAAGCAGCCTGGAGTGAGCTGAGCCTCTGTGCTGTGACAGAAGAGCACAAGTTAGAGCGCTGCTTGTGCTCACCAGAGGTTTTGTTTTGTAAGAGCACCATTGCAGTTGTCATCGCTTTTTGTGATTCAAGAAAAATTCACTGTATCAGAGGGGAGGGTAGCTTCACTAAATGGACGCTGACAGTTTAGGGGACCTTCCATAGTTCCTTGTTTAAATTTCATTTATTTCGGCCATATTTTACTTCTTGCCCTTAAAACAAGCTGTTAGGAGTGTTGCTGGCTTGTGACGGTGACAACAAATGGTGAATTTGCTAAGAGCTTTTGTGATTCTTTTGTTCTAACATGCAAACTGGGTTGTGGTTAACACTTTTTTTTTCTCTTCGCTGTAATCCAGTGCAATATTTTCTCAACCCATCATCACAAAGAACTATTTGGTGTCCTCTCAGCATCTGACGAACACATCCGCAAGCTTTAAGTCATTTTCTTTTACCCTAACAATAGCTGTAATGGCTGAGGCGGCTGTTTGTGGATTCCAAATATTAGAGATTTAAAGCCATGATTATTCTTTATTTTAGGCCAAATTTGTTTTTCAGTTTTTAATGCTGTTCAAACTAGAGCTCTCAGTGCTGGTGATTAACACACCGTTTTCTAGTTCCTGTAGCAACTAGCAGGGAGCAGTTTTATCCTTGCTGTTTGTGCATTTTTCCTCTGGGAGCAAAAATACTAAGAAAGAAATGCAGAATGACCTTGCGCAGGATGTAGTGTAACTGTGCAGGACAAGAATGGTTTCTATTGTTAGAAAGATTTTAGTGTAGGAATGCAAGTAGGCAGTTCATGAAATATTTACAAATCTTGGCAGATTGGAGAAAAAGAAAACTGGGGGAGGGGGAGAAATTGACGAGAGAGCAGAAAAGGACTTTGAAATAATATTGCTTAGGAGTGGCTGAGTGTCTCCCCATCAGAGCCCAGGGATCTGCCCAGTGTGTATCTGCAGGGTGAGGCAGAGACCAGGTGGTGGTGGGCAGCTTCCCAGGGCTCACTTCTGTGGAGGTGCTGCAGTTGCTTTGGAGGTGATCTCTGTGAGGTTCCCATCTGCAGCTCCCTGTGGACTGGGGAGAAATCTTGGTTCTTCTTATTTCCAGGGACCAATACAGAAACTTAAGGAAATGAAGGTTGTTATTTTCAGGGGTTTTGCTGTATGAAATCCTAGCAGCCTCATTTTTCCTAATCCATGTGCTCCTCTTACTTGGGAAATCTGTCTTGCTTGTGTTCTGTCCTCCTCGCTTTCCGTGAAAGATTCTCCCTTTTCTCCTTCCTATTCATAATAGACCTAGTGATGCTTTCATTTTTTTTTTCACCCTGCCTTCTATTCTCTGTGTTAGTTCAAACCTAAGAACAGCTGCATAACATTCCTTATTCTTTTTTCATTCCTTATCCTTTCTTCCTGTGAAGAAAGGTTGAGGGAACTAGGCTTGTTTAGCTTGGAGAAGAGAAGGCTCTGGGGAGACCTCATTGTGGCCTTTCAGTACTTGAAGGGAGCATGTAAACAGGAGGGGGAATGGCTGTTTACGAGGGTGGATAGTGATAGGACAAGGGAGAATGGTTTTAAACTGAGACAGGGCAGGTTTATGTTAGGTATTAGGAGGAAGTTTTTCACTCAGAGGATGGTGACACATAGGAACAGGTTGCCCAAGGAGGTTGTGGATGCCCCATCCCTGGAGGCAGGCTGGATGTGGCTCTGGGCAGCCTGGTCTGCTGGTTGGCGACCCTGCACATAGCAGGGGGGTTGAAACTAGATTATCATTGTGTTCCTTTTCAACCCAGGCCATTCTATGATTCTATGATTGATGACAATTCTAATGTCTATTCCAAAAGAGCTCTTGCATTTTAACTCATAGGTTGCTACACTTAGTATGTGCAGATATTTCCAAATGTTGCACTGCCCTAGGAAGAAGCTTTACATGTAGCAGGTAGTGTTTCAAGTGTTTTCCGGCATTGAAGAGCTTGACCAATCTCAGTGAAGTACTCTCTCTTCATGGTTTCTTCTTTCCCTTTTTATCTTTCTCTGGTCTTCAGAAAAAGAATTAATTTTTGTTACTTAGTTTGAAAGTCCATTTTGAATCTATTTAAATGAGAGAATCTATGTAAATGCATCAGAATTGCTGTTAAAAGCAGGAAAAAAAAAACCCTACCACCTTTCATTTTTGAACAAATTATTGAAATGTATTATAAATTTCCATTTTATTCTGATTTGACTCTTTATTTTTGCAGCTGTTTGGATTGCTGCAAAAGGGAGCACGAAAAAACTTTAGACCTTTGTCCCTGTGATATCTCACCTCTATGCCATTTTAAGCTTCTTTACAATAAAAACTATACACAGTGCTAAAAGTTCTGAGCGTTTGATCTTAAAACATTTTCCATTTCTCCTGGTCTGTCCTAAGATATGGGCTACCTTGTTTGGCAATCCTTATTTCAAAAGGCAGTATTTGAAAAATGAATTGGAAGTGCTGGACCTTCCCCCAGGTTCATTAAACATCCATTTGGTGAAGGGTTGCTCTTTCTCTTTTTAAGGGGATTGGATCAGCTATTCAAGTTAAACAACAGAATAGTCAGGAAAAAAAAAATGGAGGTGGGTAGCTATAAAAAGGAGCCTTTTTGGAGCTGCCTTATTTTAAGAAGATGCAATCTTTTGTTTTATTTTGCCCATTCTCTGATCAGCACGATAAAAACAGGTGAGGAAGAATGGCCACATCCTGACATAGCGTAAGTCAGGCACCGTGAGTAGTGTTAAAGCCTTTGGTGTGACAGCTGCAAAAGTGGTCTGCTACAATGAGGTGTAGATATGGCTTTATGCTCCTTCTCATTATCCTTTTATTGAAAGCATTCCCAGAAAGTCTGTGAGGAACAGAAAGTATATGAACTGGTAAAGATCTGCAGCAACTGTACTTCAAGAGCTCTGGTAAATACTTGGAGCATACTATTCAGATTTTTGGACCCTCTAAAAAGTATCCTAAATGAATTATGCCAGCATACAGTGCTATAATAATATAATAAGGTTGGGAAAGAATAGGCCCATCTGGTATGCAGCAGACCACAAGCTTGCTGATACAGTCAGGGACTTAAACCAAGCTCCAGGTTGAGTGCCGTGCCTCAGCCAAGCATGAACCATGTACAGGTCGTGCCATCTTCTAGCAGCGTAGTTAGTCCTCTTTAGTGAGGAGAGCTACTGCAAGCACATTCATGTCCAACAGCTGGCATTGGGATACCGCCCCAATAATTCAGTGTAAGCATAAACAAAGTAGAAAGTGTCTGAGGAGTTTGGGTTTGCTATTCTATCAATTCTAACCAGCTTGAGCTACTCATGAAAAGATTTAGCGCTTTGCAAATCTAACCAACGGCTCTTTAGCATGAACATTTGCAAACTCACTTTCCTTGGCTGGCCCCAGGGTTGAGGAAGAATGCAAGGAGTTTTAGAGATTTAAGCCAAAATGTGGATGTCTCCCTGTCACTGGATATATTACAGGGAATAAAGCTTTCTGTTTGTATCGACAACAGAAATATTTTGAAGCATCATATGCTTTTCCTTCCTGCATTTGAATCTATTACATCTCTTCCACTTCCTTCCTCAGCTCAGTTAAGATTCTGTAGAGTATTCTCTGTGACTTCCTACTGCTCAGAGCTGGTAATTGTGTTCACCTGGGCTCTCGGTATTGATTCCATCGTACAGTAAAGGATACAAATTAGATAAACAATATGGTATTCTGTAAGCCAGATTCATAAACAACAGTTTGAACAGAGCTACTAATCTATTAGTATTTCTCTGCAGTCTCCTTCAAGGATACTCCTTTTCCCAAGTAATTTGACAGCAACATGCAATTTCTTGCTAGGTTGTCAGGGAGCTTGAATTTGGATAACTATTTATTTCCACATTTTGCTCGGCAAAAGTTCAGGCTCCTGTCTCCTACTTTCTTTTTGTAGTTACCCCATTTTCTGTACACCATTTTTTCTTCTTTACGAATGCAAATGTACTGATAATCTTGCAGTAAGTCTTCAGTCAGGAAAAGAGTAATATGCAAGTTCTTAATGGAGGATCTTTGAGGTATACAGGAGATTAAGATTTATTTTACTAGGCACACAAAGCTTGGGACTTCCTAGTATTATCTGTGTCTTCCCAAAGAGATTATATCATCTTCAAAAGATGATATTTAATGAATGTGGTCCACAAGACTGCAGCACATGGTTCCATGTCATCATACACAAGCAAGTAAGGACGCTCAGCTGCCCCTCTTAGGCAAACGCTCTCTGCACCCTATACACCACCCAGGAGCAGGAGGATGTGTCCCAGTTCCACTTCTGCTTCTCTGCAGATCACCAGGCTTGGTGTCTCTTGGTGTTTACTGCCTCCTTTCTACACCTTGATTACTGGGTTTCTTTAAATTCTCTTAGCTTTAGAACACCAGCAGCAACAAAAGCAGTGGAAGACTTGCCATTCCTTTTGTGATTCTGACAGTGGGCATGGTTGTTTAAAATAGCCTTTTTCATCCTTATGGCCTTACTTCTCTTGTGATACCAAGTGGATCTATTAATTCCCCATCACATCCCCTCTGAGGTGCCTAATATGCTTTTCATGCCGTGGCGTGTGGTTTCACTTCTCACTACACTTGTTTCTAACAGCTTGCAATCACAGGCTCCAGGTTTCTGATATTCTTACAAGAAGAGGACAAAATTTTGTGACTTGCTGATGCTTGTTGATACTATAGTAAATAAACTTAGTCACTGTGATAGAAATGCAGTTAATATATGTTGAATACCAGACAAAGGCATTTAGCTCTTTTCAAAGATGAGTGTTTTTACCTGAGTTGCGATGTGACTTATCAGCTAAGATCAGGAGCTGATTTCCCACTTCAGTAATTTGTGACGACTTTGGAAGAACTGCCATAATAGACAAACTTGAGCTTACTGGCCTCTGTCTAAAGTGCTGGCAGCAGAACACAGGGAGCAGCTGTAAGGATGCTCAGTATTCCAGCTGACAGGCTGGTGGGGCAAGGCCAGCCCTTCCAGAAGAGGAAGAGTTCTTCACCTCTCTGAATGTAATGCAAATCTGATACCCTCTGCCTTCCCAGTCCTTTTTGAAATGGCAACCCCATATCACCTCTCTTCCAATGCCGTCGCAAATCTGCACTTTATTTTATGTTATTATTTGAGAGATATCCATCAAGGAGAAAGAGCTGGAGGGGGTTGTTTTGTTTTGCTTAACGATAGGACAACAGTGTCTAGCTATTCTGTAGCACATATGAGGCATTTGTCACCTGTGGATCCTAATTTTGAGAAAAAATAATCCCAGGCATAGAGCAGGGAAATGACTCACAGTGATACAGCAGGTCAGTGGCAGAGGCTGACTTCTTGCAGACTCATTTAGCATTAGCCTAGTAGGGGGTGAGATTTTATTGTCAAAGACTTTGAGTAATTGCACATAACAGATGATTTTCTCCATGAAACCACGAAGAAATGAAAATTTGCAAAATGCTTTATTTTTAAATGCTTTCATTATTCTTTAATTTATTTAGCTGTATACATCAATGTTTCTTTTACATCAGCTCAAACAAGCGCACATAATTAACCGAAAAGACAGTAAAACCATTAAAAAACAAAATAGAACCAACAGATACAGATAAGATTTCAGGGATGCTTCCAACCTCCCAGAGCAGTACAGTACTCTGACAGTGCTTCACAGCTTATCCCCTGCAGTGGCTGAGTGTTTGACAGCTCACAACAAGCAGAGGGCTCTGTAGGGTGCAGCTTGGGTGACAGCTGGGGTCAGTGGGGCTGGCTCCACTGGGACGCAGCTGGGTGGCAACCCCCACCCCACTCTGGGAGCTCTGCTTGATGTTGCTGTAGACTTCTCCCAGGATTCTGATGTTTTTCTCCAAAGACTGTCTCAGAGAAGGGATGTGGCATTTATGGTTAAGCTTGAAAAGAGTAAACTCAACTGTGTTTAATTCTATGAATGATGTGCTACATCTAAATAAAATTGATTCCGTTGATTGTTCAAATTCTCTGTATATTTGCATCCTCAGTTGAAATTGTGATATACCTTATCAGTGTAATTGAGATTGTGGCTGTTGTGATAATTATTTAGCGATGGATCTGGAAATGTCATGAAATAAATGATTAAGAAGAAAGAACTGCCCCGTGCCTGGGCACTGATGGGTGCTGAATATTTGGAATTGCATTGGGCAGCTCATGGGGGCCCTGTTCTTCCTCAGCTGTGGTGAGCAAAGATGCTGTTCTGTGTGTGATCCCTCCCAGCCCACGTTCACTTAAACCATAGATGTGGCAAGAGGCATAGCTCATCCCTGCTTAACCTCTGTGATTCACTTCATGCTTGTGGTCCTATAAAATCATTTGGACCTTCAATTTAATGTCATGAACAAACATGAAAAAGGACAGAAATACCTTCCTAATGCTTACAACTCATTTTTCCATAGCTCAAATTTATTTATTCAGGTCAGAAATCAGTGTCATTGCTGCAGCTGGCAGAAGAAACATTAAAGTTTAAAACTGTCACAAACATGAGCACCTTAAAAGACATGCTTCCATCTGAATGCTTCATCTACAGTAGTGACAAATGACAGCTAAGATCATTGTAACTGGAAGAAAAAAGTGTGGAATATGTTTCTTCTTATTATTTCAGTTGTGTTTACTTTGTGTGCAGTAACATTTTGCATATTGCCACTTTCAAAGCTTTGCTTTCAGAAGCCCTTAAGCAGTGATTTTGGCCCTTTTCCTGTGGGTATTTCACACAACAGAAAGAGAGAAAGGAGATGATAACTTAGGAGAAAAATTGGAAGATCTGTTGTTTTTTTATCAATAGAAATTGGTCACAAGTAGTCCAAGACGTTCTGTGAACATACTCTTAAACTGGTTAGAAGAGAGTAATTTTGTCAGACTTTCCTTTTTAGTTCTGCTAAACTCTTGGGAAATATAGATAATTATAATAAAGGGGAATAAGGAAATAATTCCTTTTTAAGAAGTTCTCACCTGGTCTTTTGTTAGACAACAAAATAATTATGGGGAAGAACTGTACCATGAGAGAAATCTTACTGTCTCCTTCACAAATGCTTATGCTGTTGTATAATAGAATGGCATTTATTTTACCACTGTGATATTTTATTCATGTACATTTTATTTTTTTCCTAAAATATTTAATCATGTGATAGATCCCACAGTACCAACTTATTGTAAAGGTAACCTGGGTACCTAGTACTAAAAGTACAAATTCAATGCAGAGAGAAAAGGATTAAAGAAAAATGCACCGATTGGGTTTAGCGCAGTTCGTCTCAATATAGCGTCAGAAATGCTATCTTTCTTTCCTGTTTCTTTTTCTGCTGTTTTTCATAACTATGTGGAAATGTGGGTTAACCGCTCATACCTCTGAGGTACTGTCCAGTAGCTGCTAACATTGATTCTTCTTCCAAACCTAAATGCAACTTTCTTATGCTTTGAATTACCGGCTCTATTCAGGGTCGGAGCCGTTTTTTTTTGCTGGATTTCCAGATGAATCACAAAGCAAGAAGAGGAAAATCCATTCCTGTTCACATCCGGTGTCTGCTTTACAGACCTTTGTGTCACGCTGCATGCCCAGAGATTGCCCTGCACACACAACTGTCACGAGAAGAATTATGTTTACACTGATACTACTAGCACAGGTACTCCCAGGTCAGAAGTTTCAGGTGCAGAAGGGATGTCTGGCTCTACAGATAGGATTCAAATGTTTTTCTTACTTATCTGATGATACAAAAGCTATTCAGTGTGGGTTTCCTAGTTATGCATATTGATGAAAGGAGTGTTTGACTGAAGTCACCAAAGGACAAAAAAGGTGCTGAACATCGTCTGAGATGTGTTTCGTGATCTCAGGCACTGCATGGACAGTCACAAAAGGAAAGGTTTTTGTTCAAAGGGGCCTGTGTTCCCTTTTGTTTTGGGCAGATCAGTCAGTAATTTTGCTGCCAATGTAGATATCATGTTTCTGATGTGGAGAAGGTAATGGGGACAACAAACCTTGGTGCTCTTCACTTGTGTAAACAGCAGTGAATGGATGTATTACTTGCACTCCCTGGTTTTAATTTTTAAATTAAAGTACTTCTTATCATTTTCAGTTCTCACTGAATAACATCAACAATGTATTTTGCGTTTTATGTATTAATTAATTTCATTCTCTGTGCCACAGTACTCCAAAACAGATAGGCACCCTGGGCCTGCTCTGGACAAAGTCATGGAGTCCAGCTTTTCAGGTCCTCAGTCTTTTCCAGAGGCTTTGTCTCCTGACAGAGGAACTCAGCCCACCAAGCAGCACAGGTGAGCAAATGGCCGTCTGGGGGAAGGGGTGGTGGCTGCTGAGGGATGCTGCCAGGTGGGTGACACATGTGTAGGAAGATTGGGCAACAGTGCTGGGAGATATGGAGGGCCACAGGGCGCTAGCAGAGGATGCAGGAGGTGGTAACTTAACTTCTGTGGTGTTTGGTGTAAAGCCAAGAGGACATTAGTTGGAGTCCCCCAGTCACGTTCCTTCTCTTCTCAGAACAGATGTTCTGTTTGAAAGACTGGGTAAACCAACCATGTGCCATGTAAACCAGGAAGTGATATTTGGATCCTACTTACATTAACCTTACTTAAACCTTTAATTTGAAATGAAAAAGTAATGCCAACTATCATGTCAGATGCTTTTCTTTGGGTTTATTCCTCATTCTATGCAGATTTTCAATACACGCATAATAATTTTACTGAGTGTAGATGAACTATGCTGCCCAGAATGATTCCCACTTGAAGCTCTGTGGATATTTTAATCCCAATTTAGTCAAAAGGTGAAGCTTAGAAAAAATACAGTGACATTCACTTGCCCTTGATAACATGATTGCAACACCCCAATTTGAAATTATTTAGGTGCTGAATTATGAAGTTATTAAGCTTTAAAATGTGGAAATAAGGACTGAATATTTATCGTTTACAAAGGGCACTTAAAACAAAAACTGAATGACTCTAAACTCCCTGTTTTCCGTAGGGAAATTACAAAATAAGCCACGCTGAAGTTTTAGTAAATTAATGCAGAATAGCAAAGCGCTCACTTAAACACATTCATGCACCAAAACCTCTCTTTACAAAGGGGAAAAGAACCTACATTTTCTTATTTCCAGGTGCCAAGCATTGGACTGTATTAAGAGTCTTTGCCTCAGAACTGTTTTAAGACAGCTTGATTTATAGCAAATTCTTTTTCATAGTTTTATAACTTAAGATTTATTATACAAGGGCCTCACTGTATAAAAAATGCAACAGACTTTAACATGCCAGTTTATAAGACTATCTTTGATTTATGCATCAGTGACAGCTTCTTAAGTTACTCAGTTTCTATAGTTTCTAAAAGCTGTACAGTATGAAGGTTTTTTTCTCCGTTTCATTTGGTTTCTTTTTGTAATGTCCATCTAATTAATCACAATCTAGTTACAATTAGCCCTTGCTTCTGTATATCGAATATAGATTTAAAAAAATAAAGCTTTTTTTTTTTCCTTTTTTTTTAAACAAGGATGCATTTTGCTCTAAGCATTCCCTCATTCTGTTCCATTGAGGTGCAGTGACACGGGTCTAAAGTGGTCCTAGCTGAAGTTCTTGGTCTCCCTAAAATGAACAATTAGACAAAAATAGAGTGGTATCTTGTCTTCAAAACATGACGTGGACCTGGAAAAAATAAGAGCAGCTCTGCAGGGTCTCATTTTATGCAATTATTAAACTACCTATTCTATTTCTGCTCACTATGGAAATATTTTGTTCCACAACTAGACCTGCTTTCTCTATTTGCATTTTCAAGGGCATTAATGGTTGGTGATTATTTCTTAAAATCAGTAGCTGTCTGCTCAACAGTTTCTAAAAACAAAAGAATTTTACCTTGGCTTTAGGACTATCAGGGTAGGAAATCATTCTGGCTTGCTGAAATTTGGCTGACAGAAAAGAGATTGCCTAGTTATTTCACTCAGATTACCGGATGATAAGTTTTCTCACTCTGCCAACCTCAGCTGAATGCAAAGAATTGATATAGAGATGAAAGATTTGAATCACCACTGAGTCTTACTCCTAAAATATTTCCTCTGTATTACTCACTGTTGTTATTGTAAAAGAAGTTTATATCTTCTGTTCCCATATGTAAAATAATCCTTACTTAGAACTGGAAAATAACAAACGTGTTTAGTGAGTAAACTTTTTGTAAGGTACACATTATGCTCAAAAATTCATCTCGGATTATCTGTCGTTTAAGAAAGAGAACCCTTACTGTCTTTGTACAAACAGTAACAGATTATGATTTTGTTAGCTATTGGACTGATGTGTGATCCCTTTGCATAGCAGTTAGACATGCTGACTTTTTCTTTGATTCATTCATCTTTGATTTCAGTGGGATTCATTTCAGAGAATGCTGTGATGAAAGCCAAATGCAGAGGCTTGAAGCATGATCTGGTTGTATTGCCTTGCAAAAGTGCCGAAATAGGATAAACTTACTCTAAATTTTAAAATAATTTGCTGTTGCATTTTTAAACTCCACTAAAAAAAATAGGTAAAAACAATTTTTTTGACTTAGCATTTTGATCTTTATGCTCTCAGTACAATTGATTCAGTTTAAATTAAATGAAAGAGTAAATCTAAGTTATTCTGCAAAGAAAATTTATGAAGTTTAGAAATCAGATATTGATAAAGTAACACAACTAAGAGGAAGCCTTGAAAAAAGGAGAAAGTATAAAGAATCTGGTATTTTCCCAAGGAAAGAACATAGTCTTCTGGAGAAGTTTACTTGAAAGAAACGGCTTAAAGGGATGAAGTGTAGGCAGAGAAACAAACTGAATCACAGAGCACAAGAGGTCATTCTTGAAGTGAACATTTCCAGAAAGCATGGAGAGTTAAGGATTACTGGTGATACCAAAATCAAGTGTTCTTGCTGGGTAATAAGAGTACTATACCCAAAGAAGTAAAGCTGATGGAGGGACAGAGAGAATATATGAAGCAAGTAGGGAAATCCTGGATGAATATATTTTATTTTTCAATTAGAATGATTGTTTGGGGATGAAGGCAGAACAGGAATGTAACAAAATGTATGAAAATAAGACATTACAACAGTCAAAGTAGAAGTAAAATGCAGAAATCAGTGTCCTTGAGTGGGAACATGCTGAAGAAATTACTTATAAGATAGTGTAAGCATAGACACTACTCTAGATGTGAGGTAAAGAATTAATCGAGTAACCTTGAGGAGTGGAGTAACATGGTTCAGAATTCAGCAGTACTAAACACAAGCCCAGTCATTTGAGAACTAATAACAAAAGCTTCTCCCATGAGCTGAGAAACAAATGAGGAAGAAAAGGTTCAGCACTTACCACTTGGTGAAAGGGTAACCAAGTTGCAAAGTGATGCAGACATGCAAAAGTAAAGTAGGATGACAGGAAGCATTATGAAGACATTGCCATTCAGAAAGTCAGAAATTTTAAAATGACTTCATGAGTTTCATTGAATGTGAATGTAGCATGAGGAATCACCAGTATTTTCTTGTGTGGATAAAATGGCCTCCTGGTTAATATGGGCTCAAATTGCATTGATGAGCTAATACAATCAGGAATGAATCATCTGTGTTCCATGGAAAGGATTAGTTTGTATCATTTAGTGTAGTAAGTGAAGACTGAAAAGAATATACAACAGCTGCTTATAAACACGTCAGAGAAAAGATAAGGAGAAGACCTGCTTAAAATGAATAAATATGACAGTACAAATAGATGTCTACTCATCATAACGAATTTAAACTCTGAGTTTTCAATGTAGAACAACTTTCTGGAGTAGTCATTTTAGGACAGAGGCTGATCCATGCTGTACAGAAAGCATAGAATGATGTCCTAGTGGCTGGTTGAACTCAGTGCCACCAACGCACCTTTGACATCTCAGTTCTTTTTTCCTATTGTATGTACCTAACTGGTGGACCTGGGATAGTGACCCCAAGCTACATGTAGTAATTGTGCAGAATTACAAAGCTCCTGTAAGTGCTATTCCTGAGTACATGAATAACAACATTTCTACTAACGAACTCAAGAACAGTTAGGCTTGCACATAGGGTCTAGCAGCTGGAGAGCTGCTCCTTCGTGCAAAAAGAAAAAAATAAGCCTGCAAGGAGGTCTCACTCCATCACCTGAACTGAGGATCTGACCAGCTCCAACCATTTATAAACACGAGCTGGAAAACACAGGTCATTGTGCTCTTGTAGGTTGGTTGTTCTCCTACGTAATCTTTGATGTTTTGTTACATTATTGGTTTTTGCAAAGGCAAGAGAAAAAAGGGATGCTTAACTGCTTGGAATGTAGGACGCTACAGGGATTTAAACAAATAAATAAAACTCTATTAAAATTCTCAGCTTATGCCACCATTTTTTTAGCATAATGCACTCCTTACAGTCTTAGTATTAGTTTAATCACATGCAGCTTTGCTGAAGTCCCAGAGATGACGTTAACTCTCTCCTTTGAGCAGCCCTCTATAACAAAGATGCCAATAGAGGCTCGCGCTTTTTGTGTCATCTCGTTCTTATTAACAGCCTGACAAAAGGACTTTGTGATACAGTACTATGCCTTCCTATGGTATTTATTGAGAGACGCTTATGTTCTCAAGTATAACAGATCCTTTTTATTAGAACTGAAAATTGGTTGAAAGTCTGAATAGTTCATCTGAACACATGTTAGCAAAAGATTGTGTACCATTGCCTAAAAATGTGGCTCCCAGGGAGCTTCAGAAGACACTGTTTATCTGGCAGCTATCTCTGTCATTGGGGTATATATTTATTATTCCTGTCTAGCAAGGACAAGCAGTATGGCTTTCAGCTTTAGCCAGCACAGTTTGCATCTTGTTATTGGTAGGCAATATTATAGGTAATGTAATATGCCACTCTGTATAGTTTTTGTAGGTAAAGAGCCAGAGTATTTACAACAAGTTTTAGAATTTCCCTTTCTTCCTTCTTATATTTTTCTCTTCATGAATTACAATCATGTATCCCAGTTCAAGATTTTTTTTTAAACAAAACTATTGAAACAGCAAGTGTGTGGATGAAGGCAGCTTAATACTAGAGACGAGCTTGCATTTAGTACAAGATGTACAAAACTGAAGCTGGTGTAAAAAAAGAAAAAAAAAGAAACATTTGATGTTTTACCATCTTTCTCTTGAATATCTAATTCAGAGCATGACAGCAGGGGGCATCTTGAGAACATAGGGAAGATGTGAAGGCAGAGATGGAAGGGATGCAAGAGATACCAAGGAAGAGGATGATGGAAATCAAAGTGATATGATAGTACCATCACCAGAAGGGAAATTGAGCCTGAAGAGGCAGGGAAAAAAAAAAAGGGAAAGAGTAAATAAAGTAATGACGCACACAACCATGCTTATAGTTCCATTGTGCTTATTAAACAAGAAGGAATTCACATCTAAAGTTTTAACATTTTAATCATATTCCTCTTGTTAGTCCTTTTCATGTTTCCATTAACAAAGGTACTTTTGAATGTGTTCATAATGAGATGTGCAATCAATTTTATTTAGTAATTAACTGAAAAAATAGTACAGGAAGATTTCCAGAGTTCTGTAAATTCACTGCAAGTTATCTCCTCTCTAGGAACAGTTAACCTCACTAGAGAGCTGGATATGTGCCTTGAGAAGGGAATATCCACCTCCGGAAACAGTCTTTGTTTTTTTCTCAGTTGCTCAACCTAAAGAAAATTTTCATGCAGAACAGTTTACAAGGATGAATCCCAAGTTCTTCATTAACCTTAGAGATTCTTGAGCTATTTATTTCAAACCATTAATTCATCAGAACTACGCTTCTCCCTAGTTTATGAATTTCTTGTGAGACACTTCAACCCTGTTCTGGTTTTTGTTATTCTTGAGTAATCAATTGATAGATTTTGGAGACATCATTTGCTACAGCTTCCCTTACTGTTCTGCTTTATTGAACAGCTTAGTTACATGGATTATCTCTTTTACCCACTTAGACTGGAGAACAGAGCAAGGAAGAAACTATAATGGTGGCTAAAGAAGGGGAAAATACCTGGAGAAATTGAAAAGGCACTGTTTTCTGCAGAGAGGGAAGCACATTATGTGAACAATAGAGCAGAGGCCTGTGAGGGACATAGCTGCAAGCTAACCAAGCCCAGCTCCCTCAGCCTTTCTTTGTAGGAGAGGTGCTACAGCCTTCTGAGCATCCTCGTTGCCATCCTCTGAACCTGCTCCAACAGCTCTGCATCTTTACTGTGCTGGGGTCCCCTGACCAGGACGCAGTACTCCAGATGGGGCCTCACAAGGGCAGAGCAGAGGGGGACAATCACCTCCCTCTCCCTGCTGGCCACACCTCTGTTGATACAACCCAGGATACTGTTGGCATTCTGGGCTGCAAGCGAAGCAACTGCTATTAAACATTGCCTTTTTAGTTTCAAATATCTGCAGTAAATGCAAAGTTTGTTAAGTTAATCAGTTTGTTGACTTCCTTAGTACATTGATGAACGTACTGTAATCAGTAATAACAAAAAACCCAGAATTTCATTATCCTTTGTGAATTATTCATTCATCTGCACCTTTTAAGATTCTCTGATTTAATAATCCAAGTTTCCTGAGCAGAAATTACCAATTGCTTTGTGATATGGTAATGCTATTTTACAGAATATCTCACAACTTGAATTCAGCCCTCCAGAATGAAAGGCCAGAACTTCAGTCTAACTTGTTTTTGTTCCAAAAGTTTTTTTTTGCAGCCTGCTTAATAACTAATGAAAATTTATTTACGGAAACATCAAAAATCTTTATGGGAGTGCTATGCTATGAGTTATCGATTTTTTCAATTAAAAAGCACCAGGCATGTGCAAGTGTGGAAGAGAACAGTACAGAGACCAAAAAGGAACATGAGCAGTAGAGTAGAGATGTTTGGATTTCTTTCTTCTATTCTGAGTTTGGAGAGAAAGGGTAGGTTTTAACAAAATGTGTTCTCCAAGAGAACTTGACCAAGATATTTGATCCTGTTGACGTTATTGATCTGTTCAGGCTGTATTAACCCTTTGTGAGAATAAACAATTACCTGATCAGGGCCAAGAACTGCATAAGACACCAATATGATGTGCAGAAAATGGCAAAAATGGCGTTTAATCACACGTGGCATTCGTTTATATACCTTTTGCTCTACTTCGTCTACACCCCTAAAGGTGTATTGTCCAATTACTGAGCTCGGGGGGGCACTATCCCGTGACATCCCGAATAGCCTCGCTGTCGCCTAATACAACATGATCCCAGCAAGAATTTCTTTGGGAATAGATGTGGCCCCAACTATAAGTAAAGTTTCCATTAAGTATGAAATGCAGATTGCTATTAAATCATGTTATAATAAGTGAAGTAAGTTTAGGAAGAGTCATTTGCATAGCTGTATTATATTGGAAGCTCTAATTATTCACCTAACCAAAAATAATAATTCTTACAGTGCCTCCACAAAACCTATACTAAAACTTCATTAAGGATGTGACATAATATTAAATAATGCACATGCATTCCTGAGCCCCAGGAGATGTCAAGAGAAATAAGGAGTAGCTGAAAAACGAATAGCCAGTCATGCCATGTAGTATAAATGGGTTATATTTTGACATAATTTTGTGTTCCCTTATTTTTGCATTAGCAAAACCTGGATTTATGGTTCATAGAATAAAAACTGTGGATTCTGGATACCTTTTGATTCCTGCATTAAATAAAAAAGAAATCTGTTTTTACAAAACACTACAAAAATGTTGTTTACAAAAGTATTTTTCTATCATGCCACAAAAGGAAGCAGTTGTATTTATCAACATATGTAAAACAACAAAACAATCAATGTATGTAAAACAAGAATAAAAACAATATAAAAGGAAGTCTTGTCAGAAATTGAGAAAACTTGTGTCATAGATGGTTTCTTCAAGCTAGAGTTCATAAGCTTCATTAATATATATTTTATTTTCCTATTTAATGTTGTATTGCCAGCAAGGAGGACCCCTGGGCTGATAGGAAATATAATGGGCTTTTAAACTTAAGATCTGATTTTGAGCTCAATCTGATGAACTTTTGCTGTTTATTTCCGCTCTTGGAGGGTCCATCTCCTCATACCAGGATTATGGTACACAGCAAGGAATAGAAGAAACATCCTTCATCAAGGATAAGAAAACATTTAAGATGCCAGTCAATTATTTTCATTCTTAGAAGGGATGTGATCTATTAGATACGGCATAAACAGCAGCTAGCTGTGGATTATAGCAGTATATATCCTTAGAGAGTTTCTGCTGACATGGTAGACTGCCACAGCAAAGTTTATAAAAACAGTAATCCATGCATTATTAATTTTGAATCTTCAATTTGCAGAAGTTTACCCTTTTGCAGTGATAATTGTTACTGAACCCTTGTTGTGTTATTTCTAGAAGTCTCTCTTCATGCTGCAGCCCAGGACAGAAAAGCGGGATGCTACATAGAAATGCCTTTCGGAGGACTCCTCCCTTACCTCGGGGTAGGTTCAATGGGATTACAGGACCAGCATATCAACAGCTAGAAGAGTCCAGGATCACAGAGCAGGACACAATACCTTGTCATGGGTAAGTAATGAAAAATCCACAGTAGGCCAGCACTGCTTGGAGAAGTAATTCTAAGTGATGTTTGCACAGCACTTCTTTCTTCCGTCAGCACTGGACAAATAAGAGGAAATAATTCAGAAGTCCAACTTTCATGTTTTTTAATGCAATCTTTGTAGATTGCATGTTTGCTGTAGATGGAAAACTGAGACCCAGTTCATGTGAGTTTGTCTTTGAACACATGCAAAGAACCTGGTATTTTTCATTTTCTGATTCACCTCCAGCTATACATAAGGTCTGAATTTCAGAAGAGCTCCCAAGCACCTACAGCAGCCTTTGAAGTCTTTTGCAATTGCCGAGTTGTTTTGCATAATATTTACATATCCCTGTAGATTTCCAGAGGCTTCCCAGAATCACTGTAAACACACTACATGTAACACCAGGAGAAATACCTTCAGTGGAGCTCTGGTTTCAGTTAAAGATGCCTGAGTCCCAGCTTGGCACAGACAGAAGCAGGCATGCATCAGTCCACAGCCAGGCGTCCCAGGAGGGAATGTGACTATGATCACTAGGTCTTTTGTAGCTGAATCTGCTTAATGAAGCTGACTACAGTAATTAGGGGAGGCAGGCTGAGAGTGGGGCTTGCGCCTGGGATAGGAGAGAACAAAGCAGAAAGAGAGTCAGCTCTCTGTAGGATTCTGTTCAAAAGTTCAGGTTTGTCTCGTGCTTCTTTTGTTGACGCAGTTTGCTTCTTCTAGGGAAGATCTTGTTTGTTACTTCTTACAGTCAGGATACTGTTATTCGTTTCTATGATAATGTAGACCTTAAGAAAGTTGTAACTAAATGGAAGTTTTGTATTGGGCAAGCTACTGCTAACCTGCCACATGGCAGTGCCTTGAAACACAGGTGTGGAAGAAAGCTGCAGCCTCTTTACCTTGAGAAGCGAGGTAGAAAACACAGCAAGGCTGTCTCGTGGCTATAGCTGTATTTGTTCTCCTCTAGGAAATCAGTATGTGTTATTACAAGTATCATCTTGTATTTGGCCTGTTGACATTGTGCAAAAGGTTGATTTTTTTTCATCATGCTGCGACCCCTTCTGGCCTCAGTCCTTGAAGCACCTCGTCCTTATTTTCTGTACTGTTTATGTCTGTACCACTCGACTTGCTTTGTTCTGCCTCTGTCAGTGGGACCTGTCCTCAGAAAGAGGCCTGCAAACACACTGGCAAGTACTGTTGTGTTGAAGTACCAGCAGTAGTGTCACAGATGTGATATCAACATCCTTAAGCCAGGCCCCATGGGAAGGAATTACAAACATGTCAACACTAGGCATGAAAATTAAAGCAACTCTTTGATCTTGCTTTCTTGAAGTGTTTTGTTGATGGATAGTATATGTTTATGAAAGTGTAGTCTTCAAAGAATGTAACAAAGCTTTTTGCAAGGGATGTAGTAATGAAGTACTGTAACTAAACTAAAATATAACAACTATAGCAACTAAAATTTGAGTGCACATCTGATCTCCGAACCAAAATACAAAAATAATTTACTAATTCTACTTTAAGTAGAAGTCTTCTAACCAGGAACCCTTTTTCCCCAAATGTTTCTCTTACCATCTATTTCAGATTGTTGGTGCTCTCTGTAGATATCAGCAGGTCCTTGCAGAAGCTGGGGTCCTTTTGCTGCTTCAGGGAAGCACCAGCTCTCAATATTTGCAATTCAGGCATTTGTAGACTTCGAGTCAAATATGATTGGCTCATCAGTCTGCTACTCAGAGTAGCAGAGAAACCTTCCTGAAATGAAAGGCTTAAAGTAAACAAATATCTCATGGCAGTCACATCTCAGAGCCCGATGAGCATTTTGGGGTGTCGTGGGCATGCATGCAATGAGAGGGACAGCACATTGATCCCACTCTGTCAGCGACAGCTGTTCACATTGCTTGCTATCAGCTGCTAGAGGCAGTACCTTATATCTGCGAATGTGTATTTATACAGATACAAATGTGTTTGCAGATACCCAGTGTGTCATATATGCAGGTAGACACATTGGTAGTTATGCATGCTTCCAAGGCTGAGCTGAAGCCTGCTAATGCCACTGCAGTGACTCTCATTCATCTTAATGGACTTGGCCATCAAGCTCCTACAGTGAATGCCTATAGCAATAGGGCTTATTGCAAAGCTCTTTGCACCAGACTGAATGAAGCCCATTTTGTATTTTAAGTTATAAATCCTGTCTTGCTTTAATGTCTATTTTAAGGGAGGGTGAAATTATGCTTCATTCAGTTTCATTCATTGACACAGACTCTTGAAAACTGTGTAACAGGTGGTTACTGTTGCAGATTTATAAATGTTTGAGGGATTTTTTGCTTGTTTTCAGTAGAAGAGTGGGCAGAGCTGCACTTTGAAGTACATGCACAATTGAATTTATTCAGACAAAATAATTTTTTCAGATAAAAATAATACATATACCTTTCTTAAAGACATTTTAGTTCTGGGAAACAATTACAGGAAACTAATTATTATTCCGCACTTAGAGGTGCTTACTGACTGAAGTCTCATTCTGTTGTAACCAGCAACAGTTTGGCATCAAAAGTAGAAGCAGGGATCTGTTTGTAGTTAACTGAAAGCCGGCTCTCACATGGCTCAGAAGTCATGTCCCTGCTAGTTCAGTACATTGCCTGTTACACACAGTACATGTGCTTTAATTCAACCTCAGTCTTTCTTTGGAAGCTGTGTAAGCACAGGGCAGAAACATGTACTTCTGGCATAAAATCGGTGTGTTCATCTGCACTTCAAAAAGAAAAACAGCTATGGAGATATGCCAGGCATTGAGTTACATGTTATTGTTACTGCCAATTAGTTTTCAAAATTCCGGGAATAATTGAATCCTATTTATGGAATTGGCAAATGTTACTGTTATCTCACTAAACTCATTTAGATAACTCCATCTTTTCTTGGTTTCACTCATATATCATCCATATAATACATCCATTGCATGTGAAATTCATTAAAAACTTTCACTCCCTTTGTTTTCAGGGTACAGCCCAGAATATATTTAGGGCCTGAATTACCAAAAAGGGGAATAATGCAGCTGATGAGATCCCTCCAGCTATAGTCGTTTGAACAATTATATAATAAGCAAATGCAAAGGAAACGAGAATGGGCACAACAGGTCTGCACTCTTTTGTTTTCCTTTATTATTTTTTTTTTTCAGTTGTCCTCCCTCTGGAATAATTTTGCTAATCAGTTTTTCATTCATACTGATTCTCAAAAACTGTTCAAAAAAGGCCCTCAGTAGATGGCTGTGTGTCTAAGCACAGAACAAAAGTAATTAACCAAAAGCTGACCCCTCCTGTTTCAGAGTAAAGCATAAATGCAGCTGTATAGCTTGTGCAAGAAATGCTGTTCCATATTCCTAAAAGCCACTTGCTTTATTGTTCCCCTGGGTCCCACTTCCCAAAGCAGTATCTAATTCCATCAGATAGCAGCAAAGCTCACAGTGCCTCCTCCTTATTGCAGAGCTCCCAGCTGTGCTTTGTGGTCTTTTGGGGATGTTGCTGCAGAGTTTCAGTGTAGCAGTGCACAGCGCTGCATGTGTACACGTGTCCAGGCTCATATCAAGCAGTTGTGCAAACACAGCCACCATAGATGAGCTAACTACAAATCAGCAGCACTCTCCTGGAAATGAGCCTAGAGATATTTCCTCCTCTTTTGTCCGCCTGACAGCTCACCAGGAGGATGGGGCCAAAGGAAACCGGTCCACTTAATTAGCTTTGTATGCGTTTATCGGGCTCAGGCTGTTTTGAATGCTTTAATTGCTGTTCCCGAGTTCTCTTTCTGCTAATGCCAGAAGCAAGGCACATGTAAATAGAGTACCCCGGGGGAAGTCCAGTAGGTTTAAGCAGCTTTCAGAAAATATCCTTCCTGTCTGAGCTCAAACATTTGCTCTGTACCAGATGTAGATGTATCTTTTCATGATCAACAATAAAACATGTTAGATTTCTCATTGGCTTGCCCCATCAAATAGTGATAAGAACACAAAACTGATGATGCATAGAATACTGATGCAGCGTGGAGGTGATGCCTATGGTTCTTGGTAATCACAAGTTGTAGAAATACTGCATTTTTAGTAATACTTCTGGAATGGGAAACATCTTCTTAAGCATTGTTTCCTTTATATTTTCCATTTCTGGTTTTTAAATATATCAGTGAAAACATTTTCTGATAAGAGTAATGAATTTGGCTCTGAATCAAAATGGGGATGTTGATAAAAATTCACTGAAGCTGCCTCACAATAAATGAAATCGTGCTATAATATACGTAAATGGAGGATAAAGGATTTTTCTTGAAGAATAGGTGAATAACATTTTCCAGAGCACAAGACATTATTTTCAGATGAAGTCTAAGAAACCAAATCATGTCAGGATTGGGTGATTACTAAAAACGACATGTTTTTCAGAGTTACAGTGCATGTAGACACTCCGCATATTTGGAAGGGGGCACAGATGATTGTTTCCATGCAATTAAAGACCATAATTTTGTTTCAATTTCTCTTCTTCTTCTTCACCTTTCTAAGTGTTTTCCTGGAATAGCGATTTGATATTTGATTCTGATGTTCAAGAAAGCATCAATCCATTTCTCCGGTTAGGAATGAAAGAATGAGTTTTCAAATTTGATTTACAGGAGGGGGAAAAAAAAAAAAGATTCGAAGAATGTTTTGAGTTGGAAGGGACCCTTAAGGGCCGTCTCGTCCAACTCCCCTACAATGAGCAGGGACACCTACAGCTCCATCAGCTTGCTCAGAGCCTGGTCCAGCCTGACCTTGAATGTCCCTAAGGACAGGGCTTCCACCACCTCTCTGAGCAACCCATGCTAATTCTATACCACCCTTACTGTAAAAAACTTCTTCCTTATATCCAATACAGTATAACTCCTGATAGCATGTAAAAAATTAGTGTTATTATTCTCATGTACTGGTGGGGAAAATGGGACAGAGGGAAAAGCGGTGGCAATAAAACCCAGATCTCCAGAGCCTGCTGTTTTCCCCAAGGCCACACTAGCACTAAGTGCTCCAAGTGTGACTCAAAACAGCCATGTGCCCTTGCAGCACACTTTCTGACTCTCGTACAGCATTCCTTCCGCTGGTCGCATCTGGCTGCTCAGTGTGCAACAAAAATTCTTTCTTATTCCTTTCAGGTATTCATCTAGTGGTTTAAAAACTCCTCAGAATACTTCAATAAATATGCAACTGCCTTCAAGAGAGACAACCCCTTATTTTAATAACATGGATCAGAAGGACTTGGTCGGATACTCATCTTCAAGGGCCAACTCAGTTCCCATCATCCCATCAGTGGGCTTGGACGAAGCCTGCATGCAAATGCAAAATGTTTCTGAAGTAACAGGCATCAAATGGTGCAAAAACTCCTATTCAGCTGAACTTGTCAATGTGAGTTCCCCTGTCAGTAATTGTCTTATAGCAGAACAACACGAAGTGAAAATATTGCTAGAAACTGTGCAGGAGCAGATTCGGATTCTGACTGATGCGAGGAGGTCGGAGGACTTCGAACTGACGAGCGTAGACGTGGAGAGCAGCGCAAGTGAGAACACTGCATTCCTGCCTATGAGCCCTATGGCCAAGGCAGATCGAGAGGCACAATTTGTCTTAAAAAGTGAAACACAAAGAGACTCAGCAATGACCAAGTGACTTTGTGTGGGGGTGGCAGGAGGGGGCATAAGAGATCTGTGCATTCGATGCTTTGCTAAACAGGAAAGGAGGAAACTAAATATGAATTATTTATATGCATTAATTTAAGAGCATCTACTTAGAAGAAACCAAATAGTCAATCGCCCTCATATCATAGTGTTTTTTAACAAAATATTTTTTTAAAGGAAAGAAATGTTCCAGGAGGGGTAAGGCGTACATCAGGTGCTTTCTAGGCAGGATTATACATACAGTTTCAGTTCCAGAGTATTTTAACACTGTCAGAAGGCTTAGGCTATGCATCCTATTTTCAATAAAGGCCAAGACCACTCTAAGAACCATTCTTGGTTTCAGGGCAGCACTGCAGTGAATGCTGGCCAGGGGTGCAAGTCCCAAAACCCTAGCACAGTCCCCCCTGCTCTCAGTTCTAGGTTCATACTGAGGGAGGAGACACACAAACATCTACATCTTGGCACTAACTGTGGAATGACCGTAAATCCTTAATTGAGCCAGATGCTTGACTCTCTACCTTACTTGAGTGTGTCAGTCAGCTCAAGAAAGTCAGTGGAAACTTTTAGGAGCTTTGGGACAGGCCAAGCCTGGAGAGGGACTGGGGCCTCTGGAGGTGCAGTGGTCCTGTGGCTGCTCCATCTTCTGAGCTTTGTCCATCAGAGCTTCTTGGTTGGAGGAGGAGGAAGAACAAGGGAAACTTGAAGTGCAGAAGCACGCACTATGGCAGGTTTGGGTTGGCTTAGATTTAAAGAGTGGGAATTTAAACTCTGCTGTTCTTTACTGATCCCTAAACATTTCTAAATTGTTATACTTTGAAGGCATTTGTACGCTCTCAAGGAGCACTTCTGAGTGTGTGTGTATTTTTTTTTAACTTATTTTTATTATGGGTTATTCAGAGATGAGTCTGGGAGATCAAACACGATCAGAGGCCAGCTGGTATGTGTCCCTGCTGCCCTAATTTGATCCTGCTCTCAGTTCTCTGATCACTTTAATTAATTGTGGCTTTGGCTTGTGAACTTTAAAGCTACAGCCCTGCAGATAGCTCAGTATGGGCAGACCCAGGAGCATGCACACAGCTGATTCTGATGGGGCTATACATGAGCAGATGGTTTCCAGCAAATCAATCCCTGCTGCCTTAGAGAAGGCCTTAGAGAAAAAATGTCATTTCCTGGTTACAGTATCCCAATCATATTATAAGCATTTTTTTTGCGTTTGCTTTCTTTTGAGTCCCTCTTCCTCCCAATAAATTGTAACATAATATGCCATTAATGCAATGAATTGGGTTCAGTGGCTCACATGTTACTGTTTTCATTGTTATTAAAATATCTGCTTATTTGTGGGGAAAAATAATATAAATTACAATAAATAATTACCAAATAGCCTTCCCTGATAATGTCAGAAGATTGATTAAAAAAATTACCATACATACAGAATGTATTAAAATATTATTTGCAGCAAATTAATTGTTTAATTTATTAGATGTGCCCCAGACTTTCCAGTTCACAAGTCTCAAGACTTCCCAAAATAGCACAGTCGGTCACACCGTGCTGTTGTATGTTTAGTCAGAATAAAGCAATATTTTAACCTCTGTCAAGTAAATTTGAAAAAGAAAATGCTGAAGATGTATGTCATTTATTTTGTGCCTAGCTGAGGCATTAAAAAAAATCCTCTTCACAAATCTTCGTTCAACAAGTCTTACTTTGGTTTTCTTGTCTTTTTTCTTTTAAGTTTTTGGTTGTTTTTTTTTTTCTTGTGTGTATTTTGTTGTTTTGGCTCTTTTATTTTTTTTTAAGATGATGACATTTTCTTGTTTACAGAACTTTCTATGGCTGTAATCTTTGCTGTGTGTTTTCAATAAAAATCTATTTGAGGGCAAACTATGCTTTATGCTCAGGATGGAGCATGCCTCATTCAGACTCCTTTTTAAAAAGCTGCGGAGCTCTTCTCATAGCAGGAGGATGAGGCTGTAGGCTGGGATCCCCACAAGGAGTGGTCCCTCCATGCCGTGTTTCTGCATTACATAGTGGCTGGGCACAATCTCACTGGGCTGAGCTGCCTGTGCTGGCATGGCACAAAACCCGCACCAGACAAACCTCTGGAAAATAAATTGTGCTAAATGGGGCTCAGCTTCACATCAGCCCAGTTGTGCAACTTTTTTGTTGATGCCATTTGTATCCTGCCAGCTCAGGACGTGAGCCAAGTGAGCCTGCATCTACCCATACATCAACACACCTGTAATTTAAAAAATGGCTTCTACATAAAGCTCCGATTCAGTAATTTGTGAAGCATGCTCACAATTAATTGTTCACCATTAATTTCATCGAGAAATGGTATCTCTGCAGTAAAATGCAAAATCTTTCACAAACTGTTCTGTCAACACCAAATCTTTTCAATCCAGCTGTAAGGCCTACTTGCCCCCAAATCCTACCAAACTGTGCAAACTATCTTCTGGCGATGTATTGGAAACACACTGCAGGATTTCTGTTGAAGAAAGAACTATATCATAGGCAATCCCTTTAATGAGAGGATGTGTTCACTGAGCACCCCCAAAAGACCCAGAAAGAGGGCAAGAGCAATGTACTTTAATACAATGAAATGTTTGACTGAATGATTGATTGAGATCTGAAATGGTGAGGATACCTTCAGTTCATGTTAGAGATGAGATCTTGTATTCAGCAAAGGATGTGTGACTGTTATATGTTAACTGTTCTATTCAGTCTTCAGCATGTTTGAATAGAGAGACGTTAATATTAACCATATGACAGACTAGTGTATTATTTGTTGAGAGTTAACACTTCAGATCCTATTGAAACTGTCATTGTTTACAGAGGAAAAGAAAATGATTTTCAAACATTGAAACAGGTGGACTTAAAGTGATTTGTGTGTTTCTCTAATGCAATTATTTTCCCCCATGGACCCTCCTATTTTACAGTGAATGGGACAACATTTTCTCTGAGGTCTCGCAATTAGGTATGTAGAGGACACAAAAGATTCCAAAGGTTCCACTGAACCTGCTGAAATGGTAGGCCAAATTTTGCTTTGTTTCTGAATCTAATGACCCCGTTGAACTCAATGGTTCAGAAGGGATGTGTCAGTGCGAAAAAATAGTTTCTTCCTAATATGGCATCTATTCCTGCCCTTGGAAAGAGAATGTAATCTCCTTAAAAGAGGCTCTGAACTCTGTCATTTACCTGTAACATAATTAAAAATAACATCAGACCTATGAAGTTTGAGTGTTATCTGGTGTGAATATTCACACGCAGAGCACTACGCTCAAGTAAACTGAGATAACAGCTAGTTAGATGAAGCTGAACTTTCTCTGAACTGAACAGAGAAACCCCACATCTCTTCAGCATAATGCTGTGGAGCAGAACTGTGAGAGCAATGCATATCCCTTTTATTTTTGGTTTTGTTTTTTTTTTCATTTTGCTTCTGAATAGAATTTCTTCAAAACAACCCAAACAACCCCCAAAAAGCAGTAGAATGATCCCAATATTTGAAGTAGGAAATGTGGGTGAGTATGGGCACATTTCATGGTGTTAACCACTAAAAATCTTCAATTCATCCACTGTCCAAAGCTGAAAGTTAATTCTTGAATGATGATGTTTTGATGAACAAATATACCAGTGAAGAAAGAGCTCTTCAACATGCTTTTGGCATCTAGTCACCTGCCAGGCTCTTAGCTGATGTTCTCAGTGCAATAATGATATACTAACAGAGGATTACATCTCAAATCTTTTCTACTCTATATTCAATAGAGTGTCACAAATGTTAGTAGTCTGTCGCAAGATATAAGGGCCGCTACACTGATTTACGGAGCTATCTTTATTCTGCTTGTGAAAATTGTACTCACAGCAGTATGCAAAGCCCTGTCTAGAATATGGTGCAAGGTTTGTTAGATGAATGCTTGGTGTGCCAGGTCCGTCCCTTTACAAGGCCTGAGTATCACTGACTGGGCTCCAAAAGCAGTTAACCTAGCACCACTTAAAGGTGGCTGATTCAAATATTATTCGTCAAAATCCTCTGAAGCTTCTTGTTTACGTTTTGTAAAAACAATGAGACTATGGACAGTGCTAGCACTTACTTGCTCCTGAATCAAAATGTTCAAACAGATAATTTATGTCTATTTGTCTTGAAGGGAGGGACAGAAGTTCAGATTCCTCTTTCCAATTCATGCCCAGCTACTCTCAGTCTACTTATGGACATTACTTGAACTCTTAAAAGAAATTATGAGAATAAATACCAAAGAAGAACTCTGTCAGAGTACTAGCTGCAGCAAATGAAATTAAAGCTTGAAGAAGCAGGCTCAGAATAAAATCTTTTTTTTTTTTAATGACATAAATATACATTTCCTTTCAATGAAGTATAGTTTCCCTGGAAACTTTTTTTCACTTGGGAAAACAATGAGTTTATATGAATTTGTTATCTTGGCATGAATTCAAAATCTTCAGGGAGATTGGGAAAAAGTAAATACTATAAAGTATAACATAGTTCTGTATCTTGCTGAAAATATAAGGGGATGCAGACTTTTCTTCCTTTTATACTGTATTTAATTACTGTAAATTGACAGTAAGATTATGATCCCTTTGTTCTGATGTCTACTCACATGAAAAGAACCGGGATGCTCAGTTTTCAGGTTTTAGGTTTCTTAGCTCTTTCAAATCACAATTATCAAACTGAATTTTTGTATTTTATGTAGCAAAGTTCATAAATGAGATAAAAATGACATAGCTATTATAACTTTAATCTTACTATGAGGGGGAAGGAGCCATCCTCAGTGTATGCTGCACAGCATAATGGTCCTTTCATCTTAATAGTAAAACTCATATAAGCTGTTTATCTGTTGAAACTGCTTTAAAAAAAAATCACTACTTGAATTTATTAATTGACCATGTTAGTAATATTTGAGAAAAGGATAACTAGCAGAAATTCCTAGACTTTCTGTAGTTTTATTTTCCATTGGAACCAATGTTTTGATTCACTGTTACCATACCAATGTCTTCAGTGTCTCCTAAAGGGACCAAATGCTAAGGCTGCACTGATGGGATGCTTACTCTTACTTCCTTGAAAAGATTTAGCTCCATCCTCTTTGGACAGCAGTCCTATAAACAGGGAGTGATCTACTGATATTCCATATAGCTGTTCTTGTGAAACTTCTCCCAAATGAAAAACTAACTAAAATCACAGCAGCACAACCTACAGGTTGGTTGGGTTTTGTTTTGTTTTGTTTTCTACAAAGGAACTATTATATATTATAGATATAATGAGGAGCTTTTTATTGATGACTGAAGAATGTAAATTAAGTATAGGATACATGTAAGTGGCATGGAAATTCTCTGTTTGTAGAATAGCTTTTAATTAGAAATTTGAAAAGTAACATATTCTCTAGCACCACCAGGAGCAGACCCGCATGCAGTTTCTATTTCTTTTTTCCTTAACACTGCCCGTGGTCTTTAACAATCACTGTGGTGACCAGGTATCTTGTCCTTTTCCTTACTCCTGCATTGCAAGTCCCACTTCTGTGCTGTCTCGTAGCCTCAGGCATCACTGGACTGGCAGTAGTTCAGCATTTTTATTTATGTTCAATTTTACTTTACCCTCAGAATCAAGAATATAACTTGTAACATAACTTTTGGGACATTAGGGAGGTCTGATGAGTAAATTTAAGATCCAAACTTTCAAAATCACATGTGCATCCATTTGCCTGCTGTGAGTAGTCCTAGAAAGAGAGTGTCCCTGGAAGCAGGATTTGTGCAGGCTGCACTGTGGAGTGCTTCCCTGCCCTTCCACACAACTATCTGTTCTCAGCAGTTGTAGTCACAGAGCCTGCGATTCTCTTCAGGTTTCCTTGTCCATACACTAAATCCCACTGCTTGTATGCATATGGCGCAAGGTATTAGTGCTTGTCTAACCTGGATATTCAGGTGGCCAAAAGCAGACATAAAGAACAGACACAGTTTGGGCAAAGCCAGCATTTTCTTTTTCCCATTGGCTTCTTGATAAGTTATTTTTGAAATACAGAGGGTTTTGTTTCAAGCCCACTGGTGTTTTCCCATGAATTACCATCTTGACCACTTGTGTGGCGTTGCCTATGAAGTGGCGTGATGCTGTAATTTGTGGACAGCACTTGTTCTGGGATGAGGGGCAGTGCCAGTCAGAGCAAAGCGGAGAACCAAAGACCAGAAGCCATCTGAAGTGATGCTTCAAGTATGGCTTGAGCTGCTGATTCATACTTCATCTCTGAAGGTTAAGACCCCTATCATGCATTACACTAAATAATGTAAATAATACCAACATTTATAAAGCAATCAGAAGAGTTATGCTTAGCACATACTGTTTTAAGTACGTCTTGTTTTGAAGGAATATGGAGCACGATTTCTTGGTTGTGAAAATATTTGGAAATGAGGAGTGCAGATTACAGGACAAGAATACAAAAAAAAAAAAGTATTAAGAATAATTAATATCCTACTGTTTCTAAATAGGTAGAGAACCTCTCATTGTTGTGGCACAGCTTTTCCCACAGGAGGAGGAACAGATTTTGAGCTGCGCCAGGATACAACATCTGAGGAGCTCACCTCACTTTCATTTCTTTCTGAGATCTCTCTCCTGTAACTGAAATTGTAGTCATCAGCATTAATTCAATTGTTTTTAGTAAGAGATTTCCAAATTTTGAAATTCTTTCAAATGTGGAATTTTGGAGGCTCCTGAGGACTTTGAACTGACCTGTTATTTGCAATCCGAGCAGAAACTTTTCTGAGCATTAGGATAATTTCTGAGTACTATTAAATCAGTTTGATTCCAACTATCATCATTTTTTATACTTCATCCTATATTCTTTTTGATTATTACATAAGTGAAGCTGTTTCCAAAGTTGTCTTAGAGTTGTCCTCATAGACCAGGTTTTAGTAAAGTAACTGGTTCTGATCCTGTAACTCCAGTTCTGACCTTAGCCTGAGATGTTCCTGTTACCGAACAGATCTGGGTTTTGCAGTCCAACATCATGTATGTGTACTAGCAAAAAATCTCCTTACGCTTTCTGCAGCAATCTTACGCATTAGAATCCAGGCACAGATGGCGTGAGAGGGCTGCTGGGTTGATCCTTCATATTATCCCTTTTGTTTGCCTTTTAAATATAATCTTCAACACTGCCTCTCCGTATTTGGTATAGAGAAGTGAAGGTAAATTCAGCCTGTCTGCATTTTCATCTCAGCTAACTGTGGCAGCTTTTCTTCCAAAGCTGCCCAGGAGACTAATTCTTTAAAATTCTGACTTCAGAGAAAGAATTGATACCACCACAGGTGAGGATTATTCTGAGCAGGTTTTGTATATATGTGTACTTATCTAGCCTTTCTTTCATCCTAATAAACTTACTTTCTGCCAAGTAAAATGCTGAAATAAACAACGAAGCAAAGTTAAGGCAAGAGATGTGCCGTGCCTTTTCTGCAGAGGGGATAGGGGCTGAAGTAAGGGCTAACTACCAAAACCCTTCCCACTAGTATGATAGTATTTTCACACATGGGTGAAGCCAAAATGGCTCAGATATAGCTGCAGATAGTACTGTATATGTAAACTGGTTCAATGGTTTGTAATATCTCAAATTACATTTTTCCAGCACCTAGAGATAGCAGTTCACGTTCATTCAAACAGCAGTTGTTAACAGGCAGCAGTGGCACCACAGTGCTGGTGCTACGTGAAGCCCCACATTGTTTGCTGGCAGACACAGCAGAGCAGACCTTGCCGCAGCCCTGTAGGCAGTGCTCTGTGCCAAGCCCAGGGCACCACAGCACTCTGCAGGCTGCACCCCTGGTCAGGTAAAGAGTAAAAGCTGCCTTTCACAGTGTAGAAGGCTTCCTAGGCTAAGCAGGAACATCTGTCCCAGATGGAGACAAAAGGGTGACTTAGGAAAAAGCATAAATCATAGCCCTTTAAAAAAAAATCTTTCCTCTTTAACTCCATACAGATTAGCCACAAAGTTTGGTTTTCATTTCATTTTGTCCACTAAGTAGAAGCAGTCCTGAGTTTATACTAATGTAAAACTATTTCTAAGTGGCTTCAGAGTAGAAGGAGAACTCATCACTGTGCCAACACTGTGCTCCAAGTAGGTACCAGAGCTTCTGGGCAACTTTCCTTCTTTGCAGTGAGGATCTGGTTGCAGCACTTTGTCTGCTTTCATTAGGTAGGTCACTGAAGTGCTGGCAGTGCCCCGCATGGCTCACTTGCTGTCTGCAGCTGCAATCCAGAGCAACTAACCATACTGAAAGCACTTAGAGATGGAATGAAGGTAATGGAGACATGGTTTGCTGTTCACTGTGAATATCCAGCTTGGATAGTTGGAATAACTGCAAGGGAAGAATTGCCTTTGCGAATCATGTGCCTCATACACTGTCTAAATCGTACTTCAGCCCTCACTGTTTCCTGAACAAGGACATTAAGATGCCCACAAATGAAAGTGGAATGATTGATTCCCAGAAATAGTTTAACAGTCACAAATGCAGTTTTTCAGACTTCTTGCTGAACACTAGTGAAGTAATAAGGCTTCATTTAAACAGATGAACTTTTATTGTGGTGTTATACCTGATTTCCTGCTTTCCTTTACTGACCACCAGATCTTTTCCATATCACGTGAATTTTTGTTTACCTTAAAGCTGATCTGTAGATAGGCATGGAACAGCACCTAGCATGGACATGAAGTCTGAGCATTCCTCGTACTTAGGGTGAGTCTTGTGAAACCTTTTCAGCAGCTAAAAGTCTTGAGCCTTTCACCGACATAAGACAACTAAAATATCAGCAAAATTGATTCTGGTGTCAATAAAATCACCAATGAACACTTGACTTGGATTTGGGGCTTCTGAATAATGTATACATATGTAACACTACATACACCAACTTTTTTAGAACACAGGAATGAATGATCCAGCTTAACATTAGTTCACCTAAATAGATTGAGAGACTATCCGCTTAACCACATAGCCTAAACACAATGAAGAAGGGGAAAAAGCTGTCTATTTTCAACTGTGTTTATTTTTCCACTGGTAAAAATAAAAAGAGAAGAAAAATAATCATAGTGCCTATGACGAAGATTGTGTTTCAAGGAGTGTACAATGTATACCACTATTATTTTGACTGCAAATGAAAACCGCTTTTGAACTGACTGTGGTTCAAGAGAAATAACCATAGAAAAACTGTCACACAGCATTCCAGGAAATGTTTTGGTTCAGTATGTTTGGCCTCCGTTTTTGTGGAGCTGTACATTCCTGTCCATGGTTTTAAAGGATAAAAAAAAGAACTGATTTCAGAATCAATGTGTATTTTGACTCATTTTTATGTTTCTGATGCCCAGACTGGTTTATGCACGTGTGTAAGCAAAGGTGAGCGGTGTCATTTTCCCACCTAGTGTCACAAGTGAGTTTTGTTGTGTGTTATTGAGTTCAGTCTCTTTTCCTTACTGAAGTAGTATTTTCCTGCTGTCACCAGTGATCACTTCTCTCCAAGCAGAGTTCCCATTTGTTAGAAAAGCCACCGAGAGGGACAAGACCGATCTGTCTCAAGATGATCTCAGTCTTGCTGGCAAGAGGACCAGCTGGGATTAGCAGGGTTGAGGTGGTGAGACCTGGGGGTCCCTCACATCTCTGCACCCACACGGTACAGATGTGAAGAGCTCAGGTCTTCAGCTGTTGAAGGTCTTCAGCTGTTGAAGTCTAACTTTCCAGCTTCACCTACAAGTGTCTCAGCTTTAGGCACCCAAAATGGAGCAGGTAGAAGGTGTCAAAACAACACATTCACAGGGAGAATCAACTGAGGAAAGAGCCAGAGTTGGCAATATCTTTAGCTCTGGAGTCCAAGCAAGAAAAAAAAAAAATGCTCTTTGCAAAATGACTTTTCATCTTGACACAGCAGCACACAAGAAAAGGAAAAGAGTGAATATTAAAGCAACTTATTTTTGGAAAGCAGAAGGTGGACATCCCCAGCGAGGTCTGCAGAAGAGTGGCAGCAGGCAAACTGTTCCTCTCTCCTGGCCAGTGAGCAGCTTGGCCTCTCAAGAGCATGGTCAACGCTGTCCCCCTGACAGGAGGCCGAGGCTGTGGGACATCCCAGCAGTGACTATGGGGATGTGGCAAAACGTCAAACGTCAGCCATCCAGGCTGGGTGGTGGCACCACCCACATTGTGCAGACAGCTACATTTCAGATTACACTGTCATGTGCACCCCTGGTGGTTTGTGCTGAACTGCTTGGAGTCGAGAGTACTCATCATCCAAAACCCAAAGGGACTTATTTTCTTCAAAGTTCCTCCAAAAATTTCCCCCTAGTACTTGCCAGGTAGCCTCAGGGCAAAGCCTAGAGCTGCTTTGTAGCTGCTAACTCCCCTAGCCTTGTACCATACACCATAACTCCCACTGAGAGCCAACGGGAGAGCTCGCAGGGCTGTGGGGCAGCATGGCCACAGCCCTGTGGGGTATGGGGATGCCAGGCCATGTCTTGGTTCTCTGCCACTCAAGCTCACTTCATGCCCCACTACATAGCTCCCAGACATCACTTTGCGGAGTCCTTCTTTCCTTGCTAGCTCTTAGGTCTTTCCTTTTTTTGTTCAAATGTCACTTGGCTTTTGCTAATGCATTGTGTTTTATTTGAAATCTGTCTTACTTTAAAGGTTTTAGCTAGTTCAAATGCTTTTGAACACTTTGACTTAAAGAATAGCAGGAACATGCTCTACTTGCAAATCTGCTCTTCCAAGTGCCCCATTTCCTTAGGCACAGGTGCTGTGCCTATTGGTCTAAAAGGTTTTTCCTCTTTCCCATGGCTAAGGAGAAAACAATGCTTCCTAAGGTAAGGCTGCTACACCAACACACATGCCTGGCCTGACAGAAAGGACAACCAGGTGGTTTTTTTGTTGTTCATTTGCTTTAATATTTTCCTTCTTCCTTCAGTGGTGGATATTATATCTGTTATTTAATTGTTCTATGGCACAGTAACCAACTTTATTAGATAGCAAAGGAGTTAGTGTGTTAAAGTACAACAGTCCTAGCTTTATCTCTCACTTTTCAGAGTAAACACTTCAACTGATTATTTCAGAAATATATCTATTTAGTAAGAATCTCCTTTGTTTCCTTTTGCTCAAGAGTAAATTGCAAGTTACTTGTCTGCCACTTTTCAAAACTGAAAAATCTGAAGTTTCTTTAGAACAGGTTATATCACAGTAGGTACTGCAAACAGTCAGGCCATCCAATGAAACAGCCTGCATGAGAGGATCTGTGCTGATTTTCAGGGGTGCAACTTGAAATGTAAGAAATAGGAAGGTAAAGAGAGTGGCTCATGACGTTCCCATTAAGAGTCATGTTTGATACTTGCTTAAAATTTCACGTGCTTTTGAAATTCCATTTGTGGATGTTAACGACACATTAATTACGACTTCTTTGTGAACCAAACATTATACAGCTTCAGAAATTCCTGTGACAATCTGTATCCTAATAATTCACACCACTTTGCGTAGTATAAGGTGTATGGGAACTGAGTCACAGCCTGAACCACTGATCTAGCACCTGGGGAAAGGACCCAGTCAGTTCGGGAGCACAGGTGAAGGAAATTCATCTGTGTGACCAGAAGGGGTGGAGCCTGGCTGCACCTCTATTAGACCTCATTTAAGGTCTGACCGCTGTTGGGGAAGGATCTCTTTCTGGAGATTCCTGTTTGATGAAGCTTTCCCCTGCAAACCTGGAATCTTCTGGTAGGAGTGAGTGATCTTTTTTCCTTTCCTTTATAGGTCTTCCCTATTGTGCCAGTCCTTTTGTCAGTACACCTTTGTTGTAACGCCTTTCCCGTTTTGCTGATCTGTCCGATTGCTACATAAGGGTAGGTAGTAGCAGATAGATATAATTACCTTTGACCAGTTTTCAGGTCACTTAAGAAATATATTGTTCAGAGTCCAGTAACAAAAGAAGGAATAGCTTATACCTTTCTAAGGATCAGAGCCCACTGGAAACTCCCAAAAGAGTAGATTTCTAAGTAAAGATTTTTTCCCTTTGGCTGTTAGTCCTCAAATGAGCTTAGGTTAATTGCTTGCACCTGTGCTTCTAGGGCTTGCCCTGCCCCTTCACCAGGTATTCAATCACTGGTTCAGGCTGTGTTCTAATGATTCCCATGTGTTTAGGCAGTCATCTACAGAACGACTTTTGTCAAACAACTTAAATCCTTTAATTCATCCTCTTCACAGACTCATAGTAAGCTGCAAAAAGTTACCTCTCAGGCTACATTTGAAGTTATGTCTGCTGCTAATGTCAAACACTGAAATTAATTGTCAGTGAAATCCTTACAGAAATACTAGTGGTACTGTGCAAATTAAGAATGTCTTATTGGAACACCTGTTTTGCCAGGAGTTGGTGAGAGTATGTGCACAGATGAAGTGTTTGGTTACTTGCAAAATGTCCTCCCATACCAGCTCAGCTGAAGACTCAAATGTAACTGTGAAGCATTTTGTTTCAAGGGTGGTACTTCTCAAATGAAGGGATACTTAAAAATTTTGTAATATTTGAATACTGCATTTGTCTCTGTATGCTGGATGTTTTCTTGAGTGGAAGAATTGCTCTCTTATTCTCCAGTAGCGTAGTGAGATATAAAACTGTATGTGGGCAGGCAGCAAAAGAATAACAGTCATGAGACTGTTATGTCAGTCTTTTCTGGTGAGTTTATGCCTTTTTTGATCTTTGCTTTTATTCACAAGCACTGTTAGAGTAATATTTACACTGGCGTGAAGATGCAAGTGAGTCTGATAGTTCAGGAGGTTTTTGCTCTTTGCAGCAGAGGAAGAGTGGACGAAGCCAAGGTCAGAGGAAAAGGTAGGTCTCACCCTAGCTCAGGACAGACCTCAGGAAATCTGTATGCCAGTTCTCAAGGCAGTCTTCAAGAGTAAACTCTTGGTAAACCTTCTCCACATTCAGATGGACCCAGTTCAATCCAGGTGAGTATGGAGGAAAACTTCAAAAACCAGGTGAAGGAATGTAGTCTGATTTTAAAAAAATGCTTTGTATTTTTTTTTGCAATTATCAACCGTGAAAAAATGGTGGCTATAAGCAAAAATATTGTGTAGTATAATTACATGAAAGCAAAACAGAGAGGGATTTTCAGATAACCTATGATATTTGGTTCCAACTGTGTGTCTTAACTAATCAACCTGACAAGTGGCTTGAATTAGGTGTGGTGGGTCAAGTATGTTGACTATTATATTTTAAAGGTGATATTCTCTAGCAGAGCTTATTTCTTTATAAGGAATTAACGTAGCTAGAGAAGAGTTATGCAGTTAGAGAGATTTGCTATCTCTTACTTATGAAATCAGGCTGGAGGAAGGCAAGTGGGGTTAACTTCAAAGGCTAACTTAAGAAAAAACTTCAAACTCTTTAAGACTAGTTTTCTATAGCCTGGGATGGTAGTTAACCATGCTGACAGATAACCACTCTACAGCCAGGTTGATTATTGCAAGCTTACACATGCCTTCCTTGTTCCAATTCATCTCAGCTGTAACAGTCTCTTCTCACTATTTGTCTTCAATCAGAAAATTCTCAAATGCAGTGGACTTGAGGTGGAAGAAATAAAGCTTCCTTGTGGCAGCTAATACAAGGCCCTACAGCTGCATTATTTCTCCCTGCTTCCTATTGGTATCTTACAGGAAATCTCTTGTTGACCTTCTCAAGGTTTCTCCTATGGTATCTCATGCTCTAGTTGTTTTTTGTCACAGTTGATGGTTTGCTGCTATTCTTCTAAAAATAGTATTGCGATTTCAGACTGTGTGTTACACCAGGGATAACAGAAATCAGTTGAGATTTTTTTCTATTTATTTTTTAAGAAGTCATTATAGTACTGGTAAAGTCCCCTGAAATTTGGAGAGCCTTAAGCTGGTTCTGGTTGCCAGAAAGCTGTGTTGGGTGGAGGTGTTTGCAGGGGTGACAGGAGCTTTGTGGGCACCTTCCTGGGAGTTACTGGGACATGGGGACCAGCCTACTGACTATGTGAAATCACTTGTTTGACCTTCAACAGTGAGAATTGTTCTCCTCTGAGTCATTGCTCTTCAGGGAGCTTATGTTGTCGCAGTGATATGCTATAGACAAACATTATGGCAAACTACAGTTTATGGATGGCAGTTGTCCTCTTTACAGCCAGCAGTGTAAAGAATATGTGAAGCTGATGAGCATAACAGATGACCACAGTGGATGGGTACTCAGTGATTTAGGAGCTAGACAAGCCCTATGTCTAGCAGGGAAATGGGAAGAAAGGAAGCTCTTGCTTTTCTGTTTGATCTGTTCTTGCTCTGTGTTCTTTCCACAGCACAGCCGAGAATAAGTGCCTTTTGGTAACTGCTATTTGTTAACAACCTGTATTTTACCATTTGGTGTAACAATTTCATGGCTTAGCTTCCATAGCATGTGTCTTGCTTTGGGAGCTTGCTCTGTTTGAATTGAATAGTATTTATAGATTTATTAGTGATAATTATTACTGTAAATATAGACTAGCAAGAGATGATTTTTATTTCAAATTAAATGGATTTTTTATTCCTACCTAGTTAGTTGAGCCAATATAGCTTAAGTCCTCTAATGTAGCTTTTCCCTTCTACAAGTCTGATAGATTCATCATCCTTAGAAAGTTATCACTAATTATTATTACTATACTGAGCTACTAACTTGTTTCCTCAAGAAGTTTATATTTTTATGTGGCTTCAGTAGCCTGAAGTAATTACAATCCCAGTGTTACTTGGGACTGTAGGGTTTATTGTTCTCCTGAAATTACTGCTTCTGCTTACGTTTTCCAAATACTGGGAAGGAATAACAGTGAGGAGAGAGAATTTCAGTGAGTACAATTAAGGCAATAGCTGAGGATACCCTAACAAGCCAGTATTTCTTTTTACCTGTATAATCACACTGGACTATTCCCATGTCTATTTGAGAAGAAGAGAAGGGTCACTATTATTACAGTGTTATAGGTTTCTTCTAGATGCTAGATATCATAAGCCGTTTACTGTGTCTGGTTGATGCTAGAAAAATAAGATGAAAAATTTACTGTATGTATGAAGTCAGTAAGGCTTCCTAGAGTTCAGAATTCATAATGTCTAAGGCTGAATTTCTCTTGTTTTCATTAGAATTGAAAGTTTAGTTACAATTGTGTGTAAGAAGTTGTTACTGAAGAATGGGAATTGTTACAGAAATGCTTGCCATTGCCTAATAATTGGCTTCTGAAGTTTATAAAGTCTAATTCATGACATGTGTGAGAGGGGAAATGAGAAGTGAAAAAAGGCATTTCTTACCTGAGAGATCTATGAAATAAGTGACATGAAATGAAGAAGGAGAGCATTTCATGATTTATGGGCTAAATCTCACTTTAATCAAGGAGATGCTTTAAGTAGCTAGTTTAATCATTGTCATCAACTTCATCAGAATGATTGAAATCATCATTACTTTAGCAACTGATTATCAAGAGCTGGATGTGGCCTTTGAACTGATGCTGTAACTACTCATTAGGAAAGTGTTAGAGGTGTCTGACAGTACCTGTGCATAATCTACCCTGGCATTTTTGCTGAGCTTTGCTAGTGTGTGTGTTTTTTCCATAGATTAAGCTTTGCAAAATGTAATTCAAAACCAATTACTATTTTTTACTAGGAGTATCTAACTGTCTAGGTATAGAGCTTATGATAAAAGCAGAGAGTGCAGAAATCTGTTTGCTTGCTGCTTAGGCTTTGTAACAGAGGCAAAATATAATTATTTAAACACAATTAAAATACATATTTATCCCACTTGTCTCCAGGGCAAGTCTCAACTAACTCAGCTAAAACTAAGAGAACTACAGTTGTGCCAGGAGTAAAGGGAAGTGGAAGATAAGACAACTTGCTCTCATTCCATTTGTTACTGATTACAGGCTCTCCCTTCCACTTCTTATAGATATATCAACCTTTTATTCAATATTTGTTTATTACCCAAGAATTAATGTTTCAATAATCTGCTTGTGATTTTAGAGGACTGCTGTTTGATCAGAGTGTCCCTCTTGGGGCAGGCAGAGTAAACATTGAACCCAAAGGAGAATAAGTGGGAAAGCTGAGAGAAGCATTTGCTTTCAGGAATGCAAAAACCCTAATTTCCCATTGCAACTGAGGGATATCTCTGGTATAAAATAATCAAAAGAAGGGATTGAAGCTCCTGAAAGATGACAAAAAAAATTAAATTTGAACAAAACAATATATGCCTGAGTGGACAAACTGTTCTCAGGTCAGACAGATGTCGAGTGAGACAAACAAAATGGTAGTGTATTTGGAAGTTAGGTATGAGGATACCTGTCTGGAATAAGAAAATAGATTAGAAACATGATTAATAAGGAACGCACTCCTATGGTATGTGGGGAAAGCTTCCTATATTTCCTCTAGATAACTTCCAGTGGGCCGTAAGATACAAACAGCAGCAAAGCCTTAAAGTTTAAGACTTAAAAGTAATTCTTGATAAGAAACTAGCCATGAAGTAACACAGAATTGATGAACGTACTCAGGATTCAGTAACTGGCAGACAAATCAGCAAACAGAATTTCTTAAGTCTCTTGAATCATACGGGTCTTAATTATGATTCTTGATAGGGGTTAGTTGTTCTTCTGAGAAGATTAGAACAGAAGCCAAACAAATTGTCCTGAAATTTCAGGCATACAGGAAGAACAAACATATCTTAGCTGAATGAATATCTGCAATCTGGGCATGGTGATTTCTTGCACAACATCTTAAGTCTTATCTGTGTTCAGAAGGGTTTTGGGGGAAGGAAGCCAAGGATGTTTTTGTCATTTTGTAGTAAGCACCATGGGAAAGACAATCATTCCAGGCAGCAGCCCTTTCAAAGAAGCAGCAAATGCAAGTAACAATAAGGTCCCCTAGCAATGCAGAAAGAAATGCACGGAGGGACCAGGATTTTAATTTGGTTTCTGAATGTCCAAAGAAACCTGAGTTTGAAACTGAAGAGAACATTTTAATTATCTTCATGGTTTGCAAATTGAATTTAATGATGTGCTGACTGAGGAAGAAGTGACATGGAAAGGAGAATCTGTGAATGTGAGGGAAGCAAGGATAAAGGATTTAGAAGTGTTCCTAGACTGAGGAACAAGAAATAGCTTCTTGCTTCACTTCTCGTGTTGGGAACCATGTACTTGTTTTGTCGTCTCGAAGCCTCAAGCAGTCTCTCACATCTACAATGTGGCATGTAGGGATTTAAGTCTTCTCATTTGGGAATAGGAATACTCATGCCAATCCTGCTATGCAATCAATCCATACAATGTACTTATTTAAGATTTATTTTGCAAGCTCTCCTGCTGCTCTTGTTTACCCCTGCAAGATGGTCCTGCAACACTCCTTCCTCTCTGCCCCTTGAAAGGAGATGCAAGCCAACAAAGGGCTGTATCAGCAATGCCTGTTTCCAGCCCTGTGGGGCTGCTCTGTGTCTATCATGTACCATGGTCCCGGGGTGACCATGCTGCTAAAATAGCTGCTCTTTCATTACATAATTTTGAGTCAGACTTGTTACTGCTCACGTGTATAAGAGTATGAACCAAACTTCCATTTCAATCTTTGGCCAGATAATCTTAAGTATCAAAGAAGTGTTCCTGCTCTATCTGCTACTTAAAAACGAATCCTGACGTTTTATTTTTATTGCTCCTTATCTGTAGCATTTTTTTTATCCTACAGCTTGCTTTTCCTTCCTACTCTGCAGGTGGGCTTTTGGACCGTCACCTTCTCCCTCCCAGTGGGATATAGCTGTCTGTGCTGCTCAGCAGCATTTGGTATGTTTATAAGGCCTTTTGTGATAGTATTATTATTTTGAGAATGTTATGGAGTGGCTGTGTCCTTGGTGGCTGCTGCAGCCAGACACAGCACCAGGAGAGAGAAGGAACAGGCTGCAGCATGGCTACTCTTGGGAGCAGAAGCAAGGCTTGGCAGGCTCTGCACTGATAGACTGTGCTGAGGATGTTGCTGCTCCAGTGTCCTAAAGCAGGGATTCCAAACTCCTGCCTCCCTGCAGGAGGACAATCAAGCCTTCTACATGTAGCAAATAACCACAACAGCAGACTGCTGGAGTGCCAGAAGCAGCAACAGAGCGCATCTGACTGCTCCTGCTGCCTTGTCAATGGTAACTAATCCTGGGTGTGTTCTGAGGGTTAATGCATCTCTGATAGAGATGCACTGTCACCAGTACCTGTGCTGGTGGATGTTCAACCAGGGGCTGAACAGAGCTGTTGTCATAGACCACATGGATGGGGACTATTGTCCTATGTGTGTTACTAAAACAGTAACAAGGAGGGAGCTTACTGTAGATTCAAGAGATTCACAGCTCTTAATTCTCTTCCAATTAGTAATATTAGAGTACATTCCCCATATTAGTGGTCCTAGGGTGGCACTGAGTACATACAAATACGGGAGAAGTCATCTCACTTGTGAAATAAAGCGTACAGCTTTCCATATAAAGGAACTGTGTGGTTAAAACAACAAAAAATGTTACTTAAACTTTTGTTTTTGTTCATGTTTTCACAGTAGTTAAGCATATCTGACTACTCTTTCCAGTTTTAGTTTATCTAGTTTGGTGATCAAAATGAGTCAGATGGAAAGGGGATGTGCTATTCCCTATCACATTTTAAACTTTATCAACCCAGTGAGTGTGTCAGTGTAAAATCTAAAGCTGGAATCATAAATACTTGCTGAATCTAAAATACAAATAATACAGCTCAGCCTGTTAGTGGACCAGGCTCGGAATAACCTCCCAGATAACATGGCAGAGTTTTGTAAAGTTCATGTACATGCTACATTGTAGATTTCTTTAAAGGAAAGGACATATATTTCTTTAGTTTTTTGCAGAAAGAAAAGGTGTCTTTGTTTAAAAAATTATAACAAAAAAATGTAGAAGATGTTAAAAGTACTGAAGCATCTGTAAGCAAAGCTACTATTAATTATAATAGAAGTCAATTCCTTGAAATGAGAGTTGGGAAGTGGGAGTTCTAAAAACACAGCCTTACGCTGCAAACAAAAACAACTAATATATGGAAGGCTATGAAAGGCTATGATCTCATTTTGATCATTTTTTAGCAACATTTGTGCTACGTGCTTTCATCTTCCTTTTAAATAAATAATTGTCCTTTAAAGATAAGTCTATTCCAAAAATAGTCTTTCACAAGTCTTTCAGAAAATAAGGGACATCAGGAAGCCACAGTAACATTAACTCTTCTGTCATTTTTGATGGCTATTAAACTTTTCTTCAAAGCATTTGTAATTTCCCTGGGCAACATCTTCCCTTCATTTCAAATTCTAATCCTGTGTTGCCCTGCTGTGAGTGAAGAAAATTACTTAATTTGGTTTCTTCACTGTTAGCATGCAGAGTAGATTACCATTTCCCATTTTGCCTGTAGTTCTGTGAGTGTCTGAAGGCTTTCTCAAACTTCATCTTTTCCCTCTGTCTCCAGGAAATGTTTGTCCAGGTTTACTTCTTGTCTCTCTTTGGTCAAGGAGGACTTCTACAGACGGAGACAGTCCATGTGTATCTTAACATGTTGCCATGTAATTCCCAACAAAATTATTCCAAACTAACAAATGTAGAATTCATACCTTCAGTTAAGGCCCTCTGTGGGACTTGAAGTTTAGAAACAATGTTTACTTCATTTTTATGTGGTTATTGCTGGTCAGCTAGTTCAAGGTGATTAATTTATTAGACATTTAAAATGTTTAAGGATTTTCACAATCGTGGTATGATAAAATGAAGTTCTGAGAAATAATTTTTTGTCTCAGGGTATTTAATGTTTAGTACACATAGGAGTAGACATAGTAAATGCAAAAATATAGTGTTTTCCTGGAAAAAGTAACCCTAGGGAAAATCAGAAGCAACAACAGTAGAAGATGCTCAACTTATGTTCTAAGTGTTCATATGGTTCACCAGTGACATTTTATATATTTGAGATATTACTCATTATGAACGTATGTGCTTCCCAATTGGAACAGGAAAGAACAACTACTCAAATCATGATCATACCATGAATGGATATGAACATGCTTGCTTCCTTTGCTTTGGTAGGGCATTGATTAGTCTCACTGCTGGAAGTCTTATCAGCACAGTTAATGACCAAAACAATAAATCTGGTGTACCCCACTTCCACAAATCCTGGTGAAAAGCTGAGACTAACTTTGGGTTGTTTAACCCAACCAACAGTGAAGTTTCCAGTTTAACCCCATGGTACTTAGAAGAAAGATATAGTAAATTTGCAGATACTAGAGGATTGTTTAATCGGGCAACTTGCCTCCTGGTCACTTCAGAGGGAACAATGCCCTTACACAGCTTCAAATAAATTGACTGAGGCTTTTCAAATTGTGTGTGTCGTGTGAAGGATAATTTTTTTCCCTCAGAAAATACATTTGCATCCTGTTTGGTTATATATGTCCCTACTAATTTGAAGTAGCCAGAAACCTGTGAAAATGTTATTTTTCCCAAGAAATACAAACTGCTGTTAGTTTTGCAAAATATATGGACTTTTCATAGGACTGTGAGATGACATGGTGCCATGAAATACTGCAGCTCAGGTATAGATGTGAGCAAGTTATCTGACTGCAACGGAGGTTTGCAGAGAAAGACTGATGAAGTTACTAAAACTGTCAGAGGTGAACAGGTTGGGTTTGCACAGCTGAAGATCCTCCCACCCCCACCTCTCCTTTTAGGAAGCTCTCTATCTGTAGGGTAGCATTTTGTGCCTGCTGGGGAAATTGCACAAGAGGAGCTTGGATATCAAGAGAAGAAAAAAAACAGGCAAAAAAAGGGGTATGGAAAGAAAGAAGTAACACACATACGAAAGTTTATATGCAAGGAGGAAAAAAAAAAAAGTAGTTTTTCTTCCACAATTGTTAAATCATTTCAGCAGTTTGGTAGATAATAGTAAGACAGTCACTTGTTTTCCTACCAGAAGTGGTAGGAAGGAGTATTAGGAGTGTTAGTAATGTTTTAATTCATTCTTAATTAAATCTTACTGCTTTCTGTTTCACTTCCAGACTTTCTTCTGTTAAGGGTGATTTGCAATTCAGACTTATTATTCATGCTTATGTTGTCATTTGTGTTATATAGTTGCTAACAAAAACAGAACTAAAAAATAATGCTGGCACTACTTTTAAGAAAGCCCTTGTAATATGTATATTTTTACAACCCAGATACTGTTGATTGGCTTCAGAATTCAAGCTGAGAAATCAGGATGAAATTTTAGAGCTGTGCTCTTCTCTGGTGATTACAACACTGTCAAGATACAGGTATCTTGGTCGTTGTTTTTTCTCTGGACAGTCAGCTACAACAGGAATGGTGAATGTACTACTAGATATGCTTTTGTGAGTGCTCTCCTATGTATTTATCTATACACATTTGTTTTAAGTTGATAATTAAGTAGTGATGGGTGAGAAAGGCTAAATTCAAGCACAGATTTCAGTTCAATTTAGCTGTTTGTAATCACCTTAAATACATGTCTTTGCCTTTTGTACTCATAGTGTTGAAATAAAATTCACTGTGTTTCCTTTAGAGAAGGGGGGAAAGGGAGAATAAATAGTAAATCAAATATAGAATAGAAAAGTTAGCAATTAAAGCATTTAATATTGGCAGGCTTCTACCAGAAAGCAAGCTATAAACAGAAACGATGTTTATTTTTCAGCTGTGAAGAGTTATTATCTTCTTGGAAGCCTGCTGTCAGAACTTGTTCTTGGCTGTAACTTCCTGGTATTGATTCTGCATTTCTGTACTAAAACTTACCTGAGTTTTGAAATCTAATTTACTTATAAGTACCTGGAAATGTGTGAGGCAATGTACCCTAACATTAGAATTGTAGAATTGCTCAGGTTGGGAAAGACCTTAAAGATCATGAAGTCCAACCTCAACCTAACCAAACTACCCTAACAACCTACAGTGCCTACAGTGTGTCCAGTTAAACCAGGTAAATACAGCAAAAACACACTTTAGCTGTGAGTGGTAAGGTGGGTGAGAAATTGATTGGACCAATGAGCTCAAAGGGCAATGAGCAATGGCACAGGTTATTGTAGAAGTGGAATAATAACTTTGATGTTACTGGCTCAAACAGAATGACCTGTATCACTCCAAGTAAGAGAAAATTGCTGTTGACAGGGCAAGGCAAATGACTAGTGAACATTCTGACCTCAGCCAGTGCATGGCAGGGTGCATGTATCCCCATTAGCTTTTGGTGTAGTTGCTGATAAAAACCAGAGTTAAAAAAAACATTATGAGAAAGCTGTATAAGACAACTAAAGGTATTTTATAATAGGCAGAAACAAAGTAGAGGAAACCTCATATTTAAACTCTTATTTTAAAAATGTATTAGCATAGTCTGAAAAATCTTCAATATTTAGGATTCAAGCAAACATCAACAAGAATGGATGAATTGCAATAATCCTCAGGTGGCCTCTTAGAAAATCAGATGAAGCTAACTTAGCCTTCTATCTAATACAGAGCAATGGACTTTAATTTGCCTCCATCTACTGTCCATAATTTTTACAAAAAAATGTTGTGTTATAATCTGCTGAACTAAACATTTCAGGCAGAAAGACAGATCTGTTCATTTAGAGGTTTTCATTGTGTTTAAGTCACTGCGCTGAGTTACAGTTATAGGGAAAAATATCATTTTAAGGATTAAATAACTCGGTTCTTTAAAGCTTTCCTCTCTGTGCTTTTTCAGGAAATACTGGATACCATTCATGGCTTACATCCTATGGCCTGCATCCTAGTTCCCTTAAACAAAAAGGACTTCTGCTAAATAAATATGAATATTTAACTGTTGACTTGACTTGTTTGCTCCTTTCCACTGTGTAGGTTTGCATTTTATGGGTTTGGTAGAAATAGAATTTTAAATTTGAATTAGGTATAATAAATTCAAAATAATTGCATTTAATTAAAATGTATTTTTAAAGAGAAACATACCATTTTATATCAGTATTGTCTTTCAAACGCTGCAGTGACAGAAAAACAGCCACAAGTTGGACTGTGGCAAACTGAGCTGAGTCAAAAACAAAAGTAAGGTGAATGTTTCAGGTTCTCCCTACACAGCACACCTCCAGCAGTGCGTGTTTTTGGTGATATGATCGCTTCCTTCTGTGTCCTAAATGGTCATAGGAATATCTAGACTTTCTGGCTAAACACAGCTAACCCTAGTGGCTTCCAAGTCCCTGAATCTGCATTGTAGACCAGGAGGTCATCATAAACTTGTCAATGGTACTGAAAATACATACCTTGTATTACCAACTTTCAGTGAAACTCAACTTCAATATACAGCATGATGTTTATTGTTTTCTTTAATGGATTGCTTTAAAAAAAAACAAACACAAAACTGCACTACTGTCTCTCAGGGCTGATATTGTTCTGTTTGTTTGTGTTTTTTTTTAATAAGACAAACAATGCTGTTTGGTATATGTCAACTAAATGGAGGAAAAATCACCTGGGGAAAACTTGTCAGACTCTAGCTAGAGGCTAATTGTTGTGGTTTGGTGATTTTTTT